>JAIZAY010000340.1:0-57802 GCA_029531755.1 Holothuria leucospilota
AGGGGTTTTGGTGAAGTGTCATACTTGGTATGTAGATAGCCCATATGGAGTATGAGAACCCTACTGTTTTGATGGGGGTCAAAGGTCATTTGGGGTTACCAGAGGTCAAATACTGAAAATTTTTGGCATGTGATAGCTCAACACTGGAAACATTCAGGAGTCTCATTCTTGGTAGGCAGGTAGCCCATGTTCACTTTAAGGAGCCTATTATGTGTTTGATGGAAGTCAAATGTCATTCTGGGCCTCCAGAGGTAAAATACTAAAAAAAAGTTGTGCCATTACTTTCTCAGAAAAAGGGAAATATTTATGACTCTAATACTTGGTATGTAGGTTCCCAGGGCTGTAGCATGCAGAGGGGGAGGCAACTGCTGAGATTTCCAAATCGTACATATACCACATGCGAAAGGATGGTGGTGCTCTATGTAGGCAGTGTGTGAACATTGTACCGCAACTGCACGTTTTCTTTATCTAGGTGACACTATATAACACAATCGTGTTGTTGTGTCGTTAAACCCCATCTAACTAACTGCCCCCTAAAATTTCTGCCCAGGCTACGGCCCTGGTTGCTCATATGTAGGACCTACTTCAAGAAATGTAATTAATGGAATTCAAAAGTCATGGGGTCCCAGTGATTAAAGTCTAAAAACCTAGTTTGTTATCATTGTAGGCTCTTTTTCAAGGTACGGTATCTTAGTTTTCTCTTGCGTGGTGCAGGGCTCGAAATAACCAACAGCATCGAGACCCCTGGCTGTCAGGCCTACTGATGCCTGTACGTAGTGCCCCTCAGAAATAACGTATATGATACACTGTGCCCTTTTTTTCAACCTTATTTCGAGTCCTGATGGTGGGGGTATATTCGTCCAAAACATTAACAAGAATTACAGGATAGGGCCTTTGTAGTTCTGGATGAAGTTTAGTCTACCAAAATGAGTTCATATTCTGGTTTATCTGGCAGTAATCAAAGCTCATCAGCTCTCAAAGTCAGCCTGTACAGCATTTAGGCTACATTAGTTAGGCCCTATGGGAATACAGTGGCAGATCCAAGTCCAAGGAGGGAGGCCAGGGTCAAGAAACAAGTGTTGCCAGATGAAAATATGGGGGCATTGCACAAATTGCAAAGCTTGCCTTTAAGTTGTGCATGAAGTTTGACATATGAACTATATCTGCAAATGAACTTGATCTTAAGTAATTTAAAAGTTGTATACTTTTAAAATGAGATAAAGTTCATTTTTATAGCCAATTTACAATAGCTGTGGTTACAAGATCAAGGTTATAATCAAGTGCACTTTTTGTGTAGTGTATTTCAGACACTGTGAGTGATGTGTTTTGAGCATAATTAGACCATTTAATTTTTAGTTATGGTAGTCATTCGATATACAGGTGGTAGTTTGACAGCTTCTTTGAAAAGGTTTCCACTCATTTTCTTAATTTTTTTCTTTACTATAACAGCATGTGGAATATCAGGGAAACGCTTGTTGAGCCTGGAAAGGCATGATCTTTCAGAAATATTCCCAGGGGACATATTTTTTGGCATCAGAATGGATGCATGGAGCTTGCTTCAGCGTCTAAAGGTGCGTACCTATTTTGATAGTTATAACGTCTTACATCATGAAACACCATTATATCCACCGTGCCTGTTCAAAATTTCAGATATCAGTAGGCCTATAGGCTCATTCTGGTCCAGCATCATTCAAAATACTGTAACAAGAGAGCTTTTTAAGTGCATCGAAACGGCACATACAAACAAAAAACAAAAAAAAACAAAAAAACAAAAAAAAACAAAAAAAAAAACTCAAACCGGATCGGACAGGAACATAAACGCAAAACTATCCACACACCACCAAATCAAACAGAAAAGTATGTTCATTACAACAATAGAACCACACACACACTGACAACCCAATACCCGACAAACCAACCTCCCCCCGGCCACCCTAAACCAATATTACTACATACCGCCAACGAAAGACAACACCAGAACAAACCACCATTTTCCAGGTGTGCTATAAATTGCATTCCTCAAGAAATGTATACCGTATTTGCTCTATTAAACGCCTTCTCTCTAATAAACAGTGTTGTAGTCGAGGCCGCTACTTCCGAGGCCGAGGCCGAGGCCACACCCTCCGAGGCCGAGGCATTAGCTCCGAGGCCGAGGCCGAACCCTCCGAGGTCGAGGCCGAGTTACTTGTTATATCAGAGAAAAAAATATCAGAGTATACTTTCACTCCATCCAACATAGTATTAGCTGGAGCTCAGGATCAGTACTCCTTGCCCAGAGGTGGTGAGGCAATGGGATTAGATTGAGATATCTTGCCATTCAAGGGCGGGCTTGTGAGGCGATGTAAACCTAAGAATGAGCAAATAGTAAATACACATAAGTCAAGTTCATTTAAATTTACCAAACTTTATTTTAAGAAGCTGGGCACTTGGGCAGTTGTCTCAAGTTACACCGTCACCTACTAGTGTTTAGAAACAAAAACATGGTTTTTCACAAAATACAGAAGGGATCAGTTCCAACTTCCAATTAGTTCCCAAAAAGTAAAATTAATCTGCCTTGCGAAGGATATTGCTGATCACTTTGAGCACTCTATTGAAAAAATGAGAGAACTAAACAGCAGTAGACGCCGGTAGTACATGTGTGCCTGCACAAATACCATACAAATTGTGCACCCATTTTAGAAAGCATAATTAGTGTATGAGCTCAATCTAAAAACAAGCAAATGTGTTTTCATGAACTTGCAACTGCCAATTAACCTGAAATAATTTTTCCCGACAGTTCACACTGTTATGTGTCACCGTCACTACATATTGTACATAATAACAGATGAGTGTACAGAAGGTACTAAAATAATAAAAAAAAATACATGAAGTCTTCAATCTACAGTTTGATCTTTTACCTTTTACAAGACCCCAAAACAATACAAACTATATTATGGGGAACACAATACTTCACAAGTCCATACACACTGCCACGTGCACCACTGCACCCAACTTAAAGGAGCTTGGTTCTCTGGCTCAGAAGCTCAGAATGTGTGCATTGCACTTCAAGAACATGAGGCATTCCAGCATTTGTGGGGAAAGTTTGGCGCGATGTGGCCTCACGATCAGTCCTCCATGGCTGAAAACTCTCTCCACCGGAGCACTGCTAGCTGGCACAGAAAGAACATTCTGGGCCAGGGCATAGAGTGCTGGATAGCGCAATCTGGCCGCACCGTCTGGCCTCCAAAAGGTGTTGATGGCTTGCAAAATTTGCATCGTGCCCTATGTTTTTTCCGTCCCGTCTCTTCAAACTCTTCGTGGTTATAAAATCCGAATTTTATTATTCGAGAATCAGCAGACATGGCGACTTCGTCAGGACAATAACAAGCTAGTATAGAGGCTTTTCGTATGACGTCATAATACTCCCTGGCGCCATGTTGGAGTACATGTAACTTCGTAGTAGGCCACACTCGACGCGCTTGCTCGATGAATGTGTACAAACCGCGTATACCACAGAGCACAGTGTGCGGCGCGTTCAGTATACTACTGCACAAAACCATGTGTTCTTGGTATGAGTGTCCTCCAGCATGGCGAATCCGTGACGTAATTGCAAAGCCTCTATAGTGATAGTGCGCGCGCGAGTGACACGGCGGCTAGGCTGCGCTGCACGTGTGTGTGTGTGTGTGGTGTGGACTGTGGAGAACTGTGCATGTGCCGTGCCGGTTATCCAGTGTACGGTATACCGTGTGTGTGTGTGTGTGTGTGTGTGTGTGTGTGTGTGTGTGGCGGGTTCAGCCTTCCTGTATGGTGTATGCATTGCAAGATATTAAGATTACATGCGCTGTATCGTACGTTCACAGCTAATCTGCACTTTTCAACCGCAACGATCGATGTTGTCTTGTAATAGAAAATATCGACAATTAATTTCAAGGCAATCTAGACATTAAACTTTGCACGGTTTAGATATTCCTTTGCAAAAAATGGTAGTAAATTATTAAAAAAGTCGGGGGTAGTCTTGCCCGGCCTCGACCGAATTTCCGAGGCCGGGAGCTCCGAGGCCGAGGCCGAGGCCTCCGAGGCCAAGGCCGCGGCGATCCGGCCTCGAGTCCTCCAACACTGCTAATAAACGCCCCCTTGCTTTTTTTCGTCAAATTAAATGTGTGGTGAAAATGTGAATTGTAAATTGTAAATATGTAAATTTTTCAGTGTGACAAGTTGCCCTAGTGATGGCGGGGCAAGTTGTCACATAGCATGGGCAAGTTGTCACATACTGTATAGTTAACAAATGCTCACAAGTAACCCAGGTTACACATTTTCAGTAATAGAAAGGAATTAATATGAAATATGATGGACAGTTCAGGTCTTCGACGAGAGCGGACGTGATTTCGATCTGCTCTCGTTTGCCGTGCTTGGCTTGCATCACTGTGTGATAACATTACAGCTGTGTGATAACCGTGCTATATTGCTTGCAACTGTATGAAAGTGTGAAACTTTATAGTTTGCGCGTTGTCCTGTATTAAAAGAGTAGGTTTGCCGTGCTTTTTTTACCTTTGTTCGCGCGTGGCCTCGAGCCACACTCACATGCTGCTATGCCCAGAGGTCGGGATAGCACAATCGTTAAGTTGCAGTTCGAGTCGGAGGTGAATGTTACACCCCCTCAAGTGTTTACTGTGTTAAAGAACAACAAAGTGGAAGTTAAAGAGATAGAGATGTTGCAGGCGCTTGCCGCCCGCAACACGTACGACCTTAAGTTCAGGTCAGATGCTGCCCGAATGCAGGGCGTGTCTTGCCTTAAAGGGCTGGAAGGGCTCACTGTCACCCCATATGATTGCTCTGTGGTGGTGACGGTGCTGTGCCTGAACTTTGAGGTCGAACAGGGCCTGGTTGCGAGGGTTCTGAGTCAATACGGAACTGTCTCCGATATGCGGTGGGTCACTTACAATGAAGGTGAGTTGAAGGGCATACTGAACGGAAAGAGACAGTTCCGTATGGTACTGAAGAGGGAAATACCATCGTTCCTCTTCATAGGGGGTTCCAAAGCCCACATAAGATACTTTGGGCCCAGCACCTGTTTTAAAGTGTGGAGAGGAGGGGCACGAAGCCAAGTCGTGTCCTAATCGACGTTGCGGCAGATGCCGGCAGGTGGGGCACGACAAGGCCGAGTGTCCCAACGAGGTGCGGTGCAACCTTTGTGGGGAGGAGGGACATGTCTTTGGTGCATGTCCCGAATTGTATTCTGCTCATGCCAGTGAGGATGTGGGGCAGGCACCTGAGCCCTCGCAACTAGGCCCGGATATTCCACTCAGGAATTGGAAGAGGTGGCACACGAGGTGGAACAGGACTTCCTCGCCTCCAAACAGTGTGAGGCGGGCACTGTGAATCCTGAGGCGGACTCTCCACCATCCTTGCCAACGGAACCAAGGGAGGCTGCAATCATGACAGTAGAGGAGGACCTCCATCTCTCCTCAGGGTCTGTTTCTGTCATGTCGGATGATGGTGATGATGATGATGGTGGAGAGCCTGCCTCGGAGCCTCCTCCCAAGGATCCACCTTCTGGGGAGGGTTGGTTTGATTTGTGTGAGGGGGAGGGGTCAGAGTCTGCACTAAAGAGGTCGGCCTCGGGCGAGGTGTCAGAGTGGGGAGGCCGTCTCTCTGAAAGACCAGTACCGAAGCCAAGGACTAAAAAGATCAGGTCCCAGCAAGAGTTGTTAGTCTGCCTTTAGGTTTGCCTTTGTTCCACATTGGGTTTGGTCCAGGTCCGGCTATATGCATGTGAGGAGTACATCACTGTAAACTGGGGGTTGGCCACATGAACACTTGTGTGCTTTTTAAGTGCATCGAAACGGCACATACAAACAAAAAATAAACTCAAACCGGATCGGGCAGAAACAAAAACGCAAACTATTTACACACTACTAAATCAAACAGAAAATTATGTTCATTACAGTAATAGAACTATATATACAGATATTTACATACTATTTGCAACAACTTAAGTACTTTACAGACCAACCTCCTTCCAGCCACCCCAAACCAATATTTCCAACCCCTTGTAACGGCACAGATATGTATACATATACATATTTACAACATATTTACAACTGAAGTACCTCAGAAGCCACATATGTACAAACACAGTACTATTTACACATTACAGTCGATTCATATTTACAAAATCAATATTTACAAGTGAGCTTTTTAAGTACGTAGAAACAGGCACTGAGAAACTGAAGAACCCCAACCCCAAACAAAAACCCTGTCGGAACACAAACACAATGCCAAACAAACTAAACACCATGCAACAGGGAACACAAAGAGTCTTAGTTACTACTGAGGTTCAGAAACTGCCACTGCAGCCAACCCCAAAACAACACCCTAGCCCATAAACAACCCCAAAACAAAGTCCCACCCGTCAACCAACCGGCCACAAAGGCCACCGCGCCCGAAGGCAACACCACACGCCCGAAGGCTACTATACGCCTGAGGACAACACCACACCCAAAAGCAACATCATGCCCGACGGCAACACCACGCCCATAGGCAACAACACTTAAAAAGTACTGGGCAAATACAGGTGCACCTTGCCCAAGGGTGCCCCGGAGGCAGTTGTGGCAAAGGGTAACCTTATTACTCCCACGTTTAAAGTTGACTACCACCCGGTCCGCCCTCACTGAAACAAGTGGACCCCATCGCCTACCGAACGCCGACCTTGGCAAACGAACGAAGTCGGACTCAACCCTCAGCCTAACCTCCGCTCTCACCGACGCCACATGAACACTTGTTCCATGTCATGTCATGTCCGGTGTTTTGTTTTGTTTCGGCTGTGTCTGTGAAATTTTGGTTTCTAGCCCAATGTAAAGGAATCTGTAAATAGTTTCGCAGTGCCTGTTTCTATGTGCGTAAAAAGGAAGGGTTTGTGGTGTTCGGGGATTGGTGTGGGGTCGGAGCGGTGTTGGTGGTGACAGAGACACTCGTTTTCTTTGCAGCGTGTGAATGGTTTTTGGTATTATGTTTGTCTTCCGACGGGTTTTTAGTTTTGTTTGCGATCGTATCCGTTTCGAAGCACGTTAAAGGAAAATAAAAAAAAAAAAAAAGCTTCATGTGCCCATATATCTTCACACATGGTTCACATAATTCCACTCTTTTTCGTGTGCTTCTTAAGTGCATCGAAACGGCACATACAAACAAAAAACAAAAACTCAAACCGGATCGGACAGGAACATAAAGCAAAACTATCCACACACCACCAGATCAAAACAAAATTATGTTCATTACAACAATAGAACCACACACACACACTGACAACCCAATGCCCCACAAACCAACCTCCCCCCGGCCACCCTAAACCAATATTACTACATACCGCCAACGAAAGACAACACCAGACCAAACCACCTCCCAACAACAACCGAAAAAACCAAAACACCAGACCAAGCAATCATCACAAACTGCCCCAAGGGGCCACGAGGGGTCCGGGGCGGGGTCCGGGGTGGAGTCAACTTGCTATATTTACAGTATGTACACTATATACACTATTTACACAAAAACAAAAAACTGAACAAAACTGGGCCAAAAATTCAGGCGCACCTTGCCCAAGGGTGTCCCGGAAGCAGTTGTGGCAAAGGGTAACCTCATTATCCCCACGCTTTAACAAGCTCCACAACCGGATGCAGTTTGACGTCCTACCCAGGACTGATGTTTTCTGATATTTACATTGGATATGCCTCATTGTAACAGAGGCATAGCCAATCTTCCATGACAGGGCCTGGATCCTCTTTCAATTTACTTTATAACTACATTTATCGGACAGGTTTGCACAATTTCACGTGGCAACTTGACCCAGGTCTAGATTGCACGCGGTAATTTGGTTTCGTACTCTATGTATTGTTTAGTGAATTCCTCGCAAGAGCCTTCCAAGTCGAGCCCTTGTTCAGACCATTTCACATACCCGGTGGAGCCGAAGTCAAGTGCCTCCAGTATGCAGATGACGTCACATGCGTAGTCTCTGACCTAGCCTCCTTCAGGGCCCTTAGTGGCACGCTGTCTACTTTTCAAAGAGCGACAGGTGCCAGGCTGAACTCCAACAAGACCAAAGGACTTCGTCTAGGTAAGTGGCGGTCGAAACAACTACCCTTCGCGGCATCATGGGTTGATGACGCCATGAAAATCAACGGCATATGGTTTGGTTATGGCTCGCCTGAGTCACTTACTTGGAATGAGAAAGTGGACCTGGTGGAAGCTAGGTTGAAGGACTTTGGCGATCGCTACATTAGTCTGTTGGGGAAGGTAACAGTTATAAATCGTTTCGTTTACCCTCTCTTGTGGTATCCGGGCACTGTTCTGGCCGCTCCAGAGGGTGTCCTGGTGCGACTCGAGAGGGCTGTTTAGGTTTCTTTGGTCAGGGAAAACGGAGCTGGTCAGAAGAAAAGTGGTGTACCAGGTTCCTAGGCAGGGGGGATTGGGCCTTGTGCACTTTCCTTCAAAGCTCCATTTTCTCCTGACCAAATGTGTTTTCAGTGCTGTCGAAAGTCAGATGCCGTTTGCCTACTTTGTCCGTTATTGGGGTGGATTATCATTCCGTTGGTTCTTTCCTACCCTGTTTAGCAACAGTGTACCTCACAGTTGGAGACCAACGAAGGCATAGTGTCAGATGAGGGAGACACTACGTATTATGTCAACTGTAGGGGACGTTTTGCAGTCCAGTGCGGGGGACCAGTACCGGGCCATTTTTGATGACTTGGTTGGTCAGGTCCAACCCAACGACTATGCGTCAGGGCCGAAGTGTGGCGTGTCGTCCGCAGCGGGACACCGATCACCGCCGGCGTGACCTGCTGTGGCGCATCGCACACGACGCCATCGTAATGAATCTCAACGCCTTGCGGTGGCGTCTTGGAGATGGCACTTGCCCCCGCACTGGATGCACAGGGTGGGAGCGAGAGTGTGTGCCCATGTGTTTTGGCAGTGTGGCTTTGTGGCCCTCCTCTGGGAGTGTTTCAAGCTCTGGCCTGATCGCCTCACGTTTTGTAACACCTGGGCGGTCAGCCAGGACTACGCTTTGTATGGTCTGTCACCCCCGCCATGCAATACAAGTGTTCGCGGGATACTTACCTTTGTTTCGGCCTCCATAAGCTGGCCTTGTGGAGAGACCGTGTAATATTGTGGTTTAGGGGAGAGGGGAAGCCTGCGGACGTCGTCCTGGCGTCGGTGAGGACGGAGATTAAGCTGAGGGTGGAGGCCGACTTCGTCCGTTTGCCAAGGTCGACGTTCGGCATGTGGTGTTGGTCCCACTTGTTTCAGTGCGGGCGGGCCGGGTGATAGTTAATTTGTAAATATTGTAAATATTGAATTTGCAAATAGTCCTACGTGATTGGCTTGGGTTTGGGGTGGTTTTGTACATAGTTAGCACAGACATTTTGTTTGCTAGCGCAATGTCCAGATTTCTGTAAATAGTTCATAGTTATGTTTTTGTCCGGCCAGATTTAAGTTCTACTTTGTTTCTTCGTGCCCGTTTCTACGTACGTAAAAAGCCCTAGTGAGATTGTAAATAGTCCTATGTAACTAGTTTGGGTTCGGGGTCGTTTTGTACATAGTTATCGCAGAAATTTTGTTTGCTAGCGCAATGTACAGAATTCTGTAAATAGTTCACCTTTGTATTTTTGTCCGGTCAGGTTTAAGTTCTCCTCTGTTTCCTCGTACCCGTTTCTACGTACGTAAAAAGCTCTCTCTGAATTTGCATTACAACTTGACGAATCAACTCTATGTGATAACGATGCCTTTCTACTACCTTATCTACGCTTTGTAGATAAAAACGGCCTAGGAAAGGAAGAGTTATTTGCCTCCATAAAGCTGGCCTTGTGGAGAGACCAGTGTAATATTGTGTTTAGGGGAGAGGGGAAGCCTGCGGACGTCGTCCTGGCGTCGGTGAGGACGGAGATTAAGCTGAGGGTGGAGGCCGACTTCGTCCGTTTGCCAAGGTCGACGTTCGGCAGGTGTTGGGGTCCACTTGTTTCAGTGCGGGCGGGCCGGGTGATAGTTAATTTGTAAATATTGTAAATACTGAAATTGCAAATAGTCCTACGTGATTGGCTTGGGTTTGGGGTGGTTTTGTACATAGCACAGACATTTTGTTTGCTAGCGCAATGTACAGATTTCTGTAAATAGTTCAGAGTTATGTTTTTGTCCGGTCAGGTTTAAGTTCTACTTTGTTTCTTCGTGCCCGTTTCTACGTACGTAAAAAGCCCAAATATGTGTATTTGTATATATGTGTATGTAAATATCTGTACATATAGTTCTATTACTGTAATGAACATAATTTTCTGTTTGATTTAGTTTGTAAATAGCTTGCATTTATGTTTCTGCCCGATCGGTTTGAGTATTTGTTTGTATGTGCCGTTTCGATGCACTTAAAAAGCACACTAATAACTGCTGTTTCGCAAACTTTTTTCACATATAGTACAAATCATCAGCCTTACAACCCTTTTGGAGTTTGATTTCGAAAAGTTGTTTTGAAGTCTCAAAAATGGGATAGTAGTACCGTGAAAAATTGAAGCGAGCGCGAAACCTCTTGACTGTGGGTTTAGAGTGCAGTGGTGCATAGTAATACAAAACACCCATTAAATTGAGTTTCCTCCTATTCGTTCAGGGCAGAGAGGCTGTGTGACAACCTGCCCCTGTGACTTCTTGCCCTGTCTTCCCTTACGTACATTTAAGCCCCCACCCCCTTCCCTCAGAAGGTTGTGTTATCCAATGACTAGGATGGAGGTATAAACTGTATAAAGCTGAGCTAGCTTTTTACGTACGTAGAAACGGGCACGAAGAAACAAAGGAGAACTTAAACCTGACCGGACAAAAACACAAACGTGAACTATTTACAGAATTCTGTACATTGCGTTGGCAAACAAAATTTCTGCGATAACTATGTACAAAACCACCCCGAACCCAAAGTAGTTACATAGGACTATTTACAATCTCACTAGGCAAAACTATTTACATACCCATTTACACCAACAGAAGAGTGTTCAGGTTGAGTCTGTTCAATACTTTTTTGTAACTATGGGTGCTCCTTACGTGCTCCGGAACAAAACACCGGACGTGACATAAAACACAAGGACAACTATATACACCACACCAGTATTCATGTGGCCAACCCCCACTATTTACAGTATTAACAATGTGATGTGCTCTTTACATGCTTGTAGCCGGGCGGGCCTAATGTGGAACAAAGCAAACCTATTTACACTGAACTACCAAAAAAACTTTGTGGCATGCATGGGCACAGACACAAACAGAACAGAAACCCCAAAAGAAAACGGGGACACAAAGGCAAAACCATTCACACTAAATACTCTGACTGGGACCTTATCTTTTTAATTCGTGGGCTCGGTACGGGCGTCCCAGAGTGATGGGTTCCCCTGTCTGATACTTCGCCCGAAGCCGACCTCTTTAGTGCAGACTCTGGCCCCTCCCCCTCACACAAATGAAACCAACCCACCCCGGAAGGTGGATCCTTTGGAGGAGGCTCTGAGGCACGCTCCCCGCCATCCGACATCGCAGAGTCTGAGGACAGATCGAGGTCCTCCTCTAATGTCATTATTTCAACCTGTCCGGGTGCCGCTGCCAACGATGGCGGACAGTCTGCCTCAGGAGTCCCAGTACCCACCTCACACTGCTTAGAGGCAAGGAAGTCCTGCTCCACCTCAAGTGCCGCCTCCTCTAATTCCTGGGTTGAATATTGTGGGCCTGTTTGCGAGAGTTCAGGTGCCGACCCCACATCGGCACTGACATGAGCAGAGTACGATGTGGGGCAGGAACCAAACACATGTCCCTCCTTCCCACAGAGGTTGCACCGTACCTCGTTGGGACACTCTGCCTTGCCGTGCCCCAACTGCAAACATTTCCCACAACGTCTGTTGGGACACGACTTGGCTTCGTGCCCCTCCTCTCCTCTCACATCTAAACAGGATACGGGGCTGGCAAAAGTACCTAATGTGGGCCTTGGAACCCCCTATGAAGAGGAACGATGGAATGTCCCTCACCAGTTCCATACGGAACTGTCTCTTGCCATTGAATATACCTTTCAACTCACCCGCAGTATATTTACATCACCGCATTTCAGAGACAGTTCCGTATTGACTAAGAACCCTCGCAACCAGGCGCTGATCGACCTCGAAGGGAAGGTAAAGCACCGTCACCGCCACAGAGCCATCATATGGGGTGACAGTGAGCCCCTCTACCCCCTTCAGGCATGACACACCCTTAACACGGGCAGCATCAGACTTAAACTTAAGGTCATACGTGTTGCGCGCCTCAAGCGCCTGCAACATCTCAATTTCTCCAATTTCGACACCATTGTCTTTTAACACAGTAAACGCCTGTGGGGGAGGGACACTCACCCCAGACGAAAACTCCAAATTAACAATTGTGCTATCCCGACCTCCGGGCATAGCAGCACTTTGTGTGGCTCGAGGCCACGGAATGAAAAGAAAAAACTCTGACCAGGGTTTACAAAGGACAAAATTTAGGATGAAGCACGCTATAAGGTTTTAAGCACAATTGCAATAAATAGTATAGCTATCACACAGTGATACAAGTTGAGCACGGTAAAACGACGAGAGCGAAACGAAAACACGTCTGCTCTCGTCGAAGACCTGAACTGAACTATAAAGCTGAGCAATGCATACTGTACATCTACACTTTGCTGCAGCTTGCTGGAGAGCTTTTGAGGCATTTAAAGTGGAACCAGCCAGATAAAGTAAAGGATCATCTACAAACATTCCATGCCACCTGGGGGGAGATAGTTGAAAAAGTGAGCAAGAGGCAAAAAAAAAAAAAAAAAAAAAAATTGCCAAACAAGGTAAGTTGAAAAAGAGGTTGGTACTATAACATTGAAAGAGCTTGAAGAGGATACATTCTGCCGAGACTAATGTCTTGGCTTTCCAGCAGTACACATGTTAGAACACAGATAAATACCTGCACTACAATGTGTGAGTCGAAGACTTTTGAAAACGGTGTATCTGTATCTGTGAGAGGTGGGGCAGTTGTGGAGAATAAAAAATACAGTCTACCTGGTGAAAAAGTTTGGGAGGCACTTAGTCTTGATTTATCCAATTGTTTTACCGTGCATTTAAATTCTTTGTAAAGTCAACATTTGCAGTTTCCATGCAAGTGTGCAGGTGCGTACTCGGGCCTGTTTAATATATATTCTTAAAGGGGAAATGCAGTCACCCCAACTTGAAGTAGTGTAGTACACTGCCCTGTTTCATGATTGGCTCTTGAGAGTCATGTGACAATATTTTTCTCCTCAAATGTGAAATTTACAAGAAGTAACTGATTGGTTTACCTTGAATATTCAATATTAAAGTCCTAACATATTATGAAAGATACTTTGAAGAGAAATAAGAAGACAATTGTGAGATTTAGCTGTTGCTTCAAAATAATTTTGGGGCGACTGCTCTTGACCTTTAAATATAGTGTAACGAATATGGGGGGTTGCTTCTAGGAATGGTAGCGAGAGGCCAGCAGGGCGGGGATCTTGGCCTAAGGTGTTGTGTTTTGATTGGCCAGAGGAACAGGAACACCGGAAAAATGACTACGAAAGCAGAAATAACGTCTACTTGTATATTCTTAATTGAAACAAATAAGTACTCCTTAAAACAGAATAAATTACTCCTTAAGAAAATAACTTAAGTCCTCCTGAACGTTATAGCTTGGTAGCGGGCACCTGCCGGATGGAGTAAGGAGTTGGCGGCTTCAGGGCGTGAAGCCTGCCGTCCAACTAGAAATTCCTCCTTGCCCTTAAACACGTCTGTTTCAGACGCCGGCTAACTGGTTTTTCTCCCGAGTTGTTTACAATATTACCTTTTAAACTAGACCTAAGCAATACAGCTTATCGTCTGGGCTAGACACACCCAGGCGAGTACACAATACATCCAATTAGTGCGCCCATTCAAGTCCCGTGATGCAAAGAGCACTAATCTGAAACTTACTCTAACACATGGTCAAAACACGTGACATGAATAAGGGGTGACCATGACTGACAGGAATAGAAGAATAGCCCAAGTACAAAAATAACTTAATCCCCCTGACAAACAACTTTAAATACGAAAACAACCCACTCCCAGGGTAAAGCTAACCTGCACAGACTGATAAACAACATCTTACAGACAGACAGGCTGTGACAATTTTCAAGTAGCATACAAAAAGCATAGCTTAAATAGCAAAATAACAAGGGCTTTTAGCCCGCCGTTACACCCTCCTCTACTTAAGATTCCACATATGTCTTCATATGAAACTTACAAAGAATGTCCGTCAAAGTGCAGAGCTCGCTCTCCTAATCCCATGCCTTTCAACCCACGTACAGGAATTTTAACCTCCCGATTTCCCTAACACTCTCTACAAAGAAAGGACTTTCACCTAAAGTGGCCAACTAAAGGAATTTTCACCTTTCGCTCATGTCAAATTGTCTAGAACTTTGAAGGCGCTGTGCACTGCACAATGACGGAGCATTCCAAACGTTATATTACGGTTGCGATATACGGAGACAATTCCTTGAAGTGATAAAGTTTAAAGATGAACAATAATATCTGCAATAGGCCTATGAGAAGTTCATCTAAAATAACAACTGTAGAAATTGACGTTCTTAGGCATAAATTAACGGGCAAATATAAGTCTCCAATTTGTTGGAAATAACGTTAAACTTAACACAAATACTTGAATTTCGATACATTTAATGCACAATTACACTTTTTTTTACCCTTCTCGGTCGGCCTCCGGGGGGTGCCGACTGCCTCCGCTGGGTGCAGTCGGACGGCAAGTGACTCCGGGTGTGCTTTTTAAGTGCATCGAAACGGCACATACAAACAAAAACAAAAACTCAAACCGGATCGGGCAGAAACATAAATGCAAACTATTTACAAACAACTAAATCAAACAGAAAATTATGTTCATTACAGTAATTGAACTATATGTACAGATACTTACATACACATATATACATATTTACAACATATTTACAACCAAGCACCTCACAAGCCACCCACATACAAACACAGCCCCATTTACAAATTACAGTAGTTCCATATTTACAAACAAAATCAATATTTACAAGTTGACTACCACTACCACATTTACAAGTTGACTCCGGGTGGTGCCGCTCACCACAGCCCCTACATCAGATCATTTTAAACTATCAAATATTTGCATTCAAATACAGCATTATGAAATTAAACAAGCTTAAAACGAAAAGGAAAAGTTTTGCTCACCAGTTTTGAGTAATAATCCTCAAACAAAATAGCACCATAGAATATCCACATAGCAAAATATCCATTCACAAAATGAATTCAAATAATGCAATGTCCAAACAGGGAAACGTCCATTTCAGAAAATAAATCCTTATAACAAAAAAACGAAAATCCAAATCACATTATCGTCCAAATCCATATGAACCAATTAACTTCCAAATCACAAAAAAGTCCATATCCTCTGTTTGGCTTTTTACGTACGTAGAAACGGGCACGAGGAAACAAAGTAGAACTTAAACCTGACCGGACAAAAACGTAACTCTGAACTACTTACAGAATTCTGTACATTGCGCTAGCAAACAAAATGTCTGTGGTAACTATGTACAGCTAGCTTTTTACGCACATAGAAACGGGCACGAAGAAACAAAGGAGAACCCAAACCTGACCGGACAAAAGTACAAAGGTGAACTACTCACAGAACCCTGTACACTGCGCCAGCAAACAAAACCTCTGCGACAACCATGTACAAAACCACCCCGAACCCAAACCAGTCACATAGGACTATTTACAATCTCACTAGGCAAAACTATTTACATACCCATTTACATCAACAGAAGAGTGTTCAGGTTGAGTCTGTTCAATGCTTTTTTGTAACTATGGGTGCTCCTTACGTGCTCCGGAACAAAACACCGGACGTGACATGAAACACAAGGACAACTATATACACCAGGCCAGCATTCATGTGGCCAACCCCCACTATTTACAGTAATAACAATGTGATGTGCTCTTTACATGCTTGTAGCCGGGTGGACCTAATGTGGAACAAAGCAAACCTATTGACACTGAACTACCAAAAAAACTTTCTGGCATGCGTGTGCTTTTTAAGTGCATCGAAACGGCACACACAAACAAAAACAAAAACTCAAACCGGATCGGGCAGAAACACAAATGCAAACTATTTACAAACAACTAAATCAAACGGAAAATTATGTTCATTACAGTAATAGAACTATATGTACAGGTGTGCTTTTCAAGTGCATCGAAACGGCACATACAAACAAAAACAAAAACTCAAACCGGATCGGGCAGAAACATAAATGCAAACTATTTACAAACAACTAAATCAAACAGAAAATTATGTTCATTACAGTAATTGAACTATATGTACAGATACTTACATGCACATATATACATATTTACAACATATTTACAACCAAGCACCTCACAAGCCACCCACATACAAACACAGCCCCATTTACAAATTACAGTAGTTCCATATTTACAAACAAAATCAATATTTACAAGTTGACTACCACCCGGCCCGCCCTCACCGAAACAAGCGGACCCCACCGCCTACCGAATGCCGATCTTGGCAAACGGACGAAGTCCGACTCCACCCTCAGCTTAACCTCCGCCCTCACCGACGCCAGGACGACATCAGCAGGCCTCCCCACCGCCCTAAAAACAATGTTACATCGGTCTCTCCATAAGGCTAGCTTTATGGAGGCCGAAACAAAGGTAAGTATGTCCTGAACACTTGTATTGCATGGCGGAGGTGAAAGACCATACAAAGCATAGTCCTGGCTGACAGCCCAGGTGTTACACAACGTTAGGCGGTCAGTCAGGACTTGAAACCATTCCCAGAATAGACCCACATAGTCACACTGCCAAAACACATGTGACACACTCTCCCACTTTGTGCATCTTGTGCGGGGGCAAATACCATCTCCAAGACGCCACCGAAGGCGCTTGAGATTAGTTACAATGGCGTCATGTGCGATTCGCCACAACAGGTCTCGCCTGCGGTAATCTAATGATCTGCTGTGGACTATACGCCACACTTCCGGCCCTGAAGCAAAGTGGTTGGGTTGGACCTGGCCAACCAATTCATCAAAAACAGCCCGGTATAGGTCCCTTGCACTTGACTGTGAAACATCCCCCACTGTTGACATAATACGGAGCGTTTCCCTCATTTGACTGTATGCCCCCGTGGGTCTCCAGCTGTGGGGTTCACTGTTACTAAACAGGGAGGGAAAGAACCGACGGAATGATAATCCCCCCCAATAACGGACAAAATAGACAAAAGGCATTCTGCTGTCCACAGCACTGTACACACACTTGGTCAGGAGAAAACGGAGCTTGGAAGGAAAATGCACAAGGCCCAACCCTCCGCGCCTAAGATCCTGGTATACCACCCCTCTTCTAACCAGCTCCGTCCCCCCTGACCATAAAAAACTAAACACAGCCCTCTCGAGTCGCACCAAGACACGCTCTGGAGCAGCCAGAACAGTGCCCGGATACCACAAGAGAGGGTAAATAAAACGATTGATAACTGTTACCTTTCCCAACAGGCTAATGTGGCGATCGCCGAAATCCTTCAACCTAGCCACCACCAGGTCCACTTTCTCATTCCAGGTAAGTAACTCGGGTGAACCATAACCAAACCATATACCACTGATCTTTATGGCGTCGTCTACCCATGATGCCGCAAAGGGCAGTTTTTTCGACCGCCACTTACCTAGACGGAGTCCTTTGGTCTTAGTGGGGTTCAGTCTGGCACCTGTGGCTCTTTGAAAGTTAGACAACGTGCCAGTAAGGGCCCTGAAGGAAGCTAGGTCGGAGATTACGCATGTGACATCGTCAGCATACTGAAGGCACTTAACTTCAGCACCACCAGGTATGTGAAATGGTCGAAACAAAGGCTCAACTTGGAAGGCTCTTGCAAGGGATTCACTAAACAATACATAGAGTAGAGGTGACAGGGGGCACCCCTGCCGTACCCCACGTTGGACTCTGAAGGGGTCCGACGGTAGGCCATTGACGATAACCCGACTGTATACGCTATTATACAATAGGGAGGTCCATTTAACAAAAACTGGATTCAAACTAAACTTCTGCAAAATTTTAAAGAGGAATCCGTGATCAACCATGTCGAAGGCCTTTTCCTGATCGAGGGAGACAAGCGCACATGGGAGATCACGGTCCATCACGTATTCAACTAAGTCCCGCACCAACCAGAGGTTCTGCTGAATACTGTGTCCCCGCACCGCACATGTCTGAAAGGACCCTACAAGATCTGGCATAACTGTGCCTAGCCTGTTACAAAGGGCTTTCGCCAGAATCTTGTAGTCTACATTTAACAGGGTGATTGGCCGTTTATTTTTAGGTTCTAGGGGGTCTCCTGACTTGGGCAACAAAGTTATCACGCCTGTGCGCTGCGAGGGGCTCAATGAGCCAGCAAGGAAAGCAGAGACGAATACATCGCGGAGATCGTGTCCAACGGTACCCCAGAAGCGTTTATAGAATTCCACCGGAATACCGTCGGACCCAGGCGCCTTTCCGCCTTTCATCTTCGCCATTGCCTTCCAGAGCTCGTCAACAGTCAACGGGGAACCAAGTTCATCGTTCTGATCTCTAGATGGGGTCTTATCAATATTATCTAACAGGGACTTTTGAAGGCCTTCATCGACATCTGCCTGAGTATATAGCTGCTCATAGAAGCTTTTAAATACTTCTACGATGTCGAGAGGGTCCTTATGTACCACACCGTGGACGTCACGGACTCTTTTTATGCGGCGATCGATGGCATACTTTGTGACGTCCCGGTAGAACTTGATGGTTGGTTTTTCCTCTGCCTCCACGCAATGCACGCGAGCACGAACGCGGGCTCCGTGTAGTTTTTCATCAAGATACTGCTGGATTGCGTGAAGTGCGGAGGGGTCCCCGTTCCTCTCCCTAGAGCAGAGCGAGAAGAACTCCTCCCTTCTTCGACGAGCTCTTGCTACACAGTATTCAACTGTAAAAAGTTTGATGCGGGACTTTACGTCGTCCCACCACTCTAAATCTGTTGAAAAGGCAGGCCTCAATGTTCGCCACCCTTCGTACCTGGCCTTAAACTGTTTGCAATATTCAGCCTCCGTTAGAATATCTGTTCATTTTCCAGAACCCCCTCCCTGCTGGCCATGACTCTGGGGGTTGGAAGGAGACAGTAACTGCATCATGGTCCGAAATTGGACATGCCACAACTTCACAATCACTCGGTGACAGAGCAGGTGGAGAGTACACCCGGTCCAACCTTGAGGCGTCCGTGCCATCAGGGCGGTGCCAAGTGAACACGGCCAAGCCGGGATGTTGCACTCTCCAAACGTCAACCATGTCATGATTCTTTGTGAACATGTCCAATTCCGCAATGCCGACACCACAGCTCGAAGATGTGTGTGTAGACATTCTGTCGAACTGTGTGTCGGGAACGCAGTTAAAGTCTCCGGCTAGGATACAAGGGGCACAGCCAGGAACGAAGGATGGAAGGGTAGTAAAAAAATTCCTTCTGTCTGTAGGCTGATTGGGTGCGTAAACATTACATAGGATGAAGCTCCCGCAAGGATGTTTTATGGTGATGCATATCACCCGGCCCTCATGATCATGATCAACTTTTCCTACCAGGGAAGTCCATCTGGATGAAACTAAAATAACAGATCCACAGGAAGACACGGAACCAAAGGAAGCGTGCAAACCCCCACCCCATTCATAGGACCAGGTGTAGACGTCGTTCTCGTTAACAATGTGAGTCTCCTGGAGGAAAACGAAGTCCACACCTAGTGATTTGCAAAATTGGAATATTCTTGACCGCTTCCGACTGTCCCTCATGCCATTGACGTTTAGGGTCATGAGGGACAGGGGGTCAGTCATGGTGGGATAGGTAACTACACATCTGTCTCTGACCTGGCCTTTTTATTCTTACATGGACTCGGTAGTGGTGGACCAGAAGGATGGATCCCCTCCACTGACTCCTCACCTGAGGCCGACCTCTTTAATTTGGACTCTGTTTCAACACCCTCACACAAATCAAACCAGCCCTCCCCCGATGGTGGTTCCCTTGGTGGAGGCTCTGAGGCAGGTCCCCCAGCGTCTGACATGGCAGAGTCAGTCTCCGAGTCTGATGAGAGTTGAAGGTCATTCTCCACTGTTAATAATCCAGCCTCCCCAGGTGTTGAAGAGGAGGACGATGGAGGGCCTGCCTCAGGGGTCCCAGAGACCCCTTCACATTGTTTAGCAGCAAGGAAATCCTGCTCCACCTGATGTGCCACCTCATCAGGTGAAGGGGACCTAGGTTCCTCCACCATAGGTTCTGGGCCTGACTGCGAGGGTTCATGTGCCGGCCCCACATCCGCACTGGCACGGGCAGAGTACGAAGTGGGGCAGGAACCAGAAACATGTCCCTCCCCCCCCCCCCACAGAGGTTACACCGCACCTCGTTGGGGCACTCGGCCTTTTCGTGCCCCACCTGCAGGCACTTGCCACAACGTCTGTTGGGACACGACTTGGCTTCGTGCCCCTCCTCTGAACACTTAAAACAGGTGCGGGGCTGCCCAAAGTATCTTATATGGGCTTTGGAACCCCCTATGAAGAGGAAGGACGGTATTTCCCTCTTCAGTACCATACGGAACTGTCTCTTTCCGTTCAAGATGCCCTTCAGCTCACCTTCCTGGTAGGTGACCCACCGCATATCGGAGACAGTTCCATACTGACTGAGAACCCTCGCGACCAGGCCCTGATCGACCTCAAAGTTCAGGTACAGAACTGTCACCACCACAGAGCGATCATATGGGGTGACAGTAAGCCCTTCCAGCCCTTTAAGGCGAGACACCCCCTGAATTCGGGCAGCATCTGACCTGAACTTTAGGTCGTACGTGTTGCGAGCCGCAAGCGGCTGCAACATCTCTATTTCTTTTACCTCCACACCATTGTTCTTCAACACAGCAAACGCCTGCGAGGGAGAAACGCTCGCCCCGGACGAAAACTCTAACTTAACAATTGTGCTATCCCGACTTCCGGGCATAGCAGCAGTTGTGTGGCTCGAGGCCACGGAATGAAAAGAGGAAAAACCTCAGCTTTCTGGCATGCATGGGCACAGACACAAACAGAACAGAAACCACAAAAGAAAACGGGGACACAAAGGCAAAACCATTCACACTAAAAACTCTGACTGGGACCTTATCTTTTTAATCCGTGGGCTCGGTACGGGCGTCCCAGAGTGATGGGTTCCCCTGTCTGATACTTCGCCTGAAGCCGACCTCTTTAGTGCAGACTCTGGCCCCTCCCCCTCACACAAATCAAACCAACCCTCCCCCGAAGGTGGATCCTTCGGAGGAGGCTCTGAGGCACGCTCCCCGCCATCCGACATCGCCGAGTCTGAGGACAGATCGAGGTCCTCCTCTAATGTCATTATTTCAACCTGACCGGGTGCCGCTGCCAACGATGGCGGAGAGTCTGCCTCAGGAGTCCCAGTACCCCCCTCACACTGCTTGGAGGCAAGGAAGTCCTGCTCAACCTCAAGTGCCGCCTCCTCTAATTCCTGGGTTGAATATTGTGGGCCTGTTTGCGAGGGTTCGGGTGACGACCCCACATCGGCACTGACATGGGCAGAGTACGATGTGGGGCAGGCACCAAACACATGTCCCTCCTCCCCACAGAGGTTGCACCGTACCTCGTTGGGACACTCTGCCTTGCCGTGCCCCAACTGCAAACATTTTCCACAACGCCTGTTGGGACACGACTTGGCTTCGTGCCCCTCCTCGCCACATCTAAAACAGGTACGGGGCTGGCAAAAGTACCTAATGTGGGCCTTGGAACCCCCTATGAAGAGGAACGATGGAATGTCCCTCACCAGTTCCATACGGAACTGTCTCTTGCCATTAAATATACCTTTCAAGTCACCCACAGTATATTTACACCACCGCATTTCAGAGACAGTTCCGTATTGACTAAGAACCCTCGCAACCAGGCGCTGATCGACCTCGAAGGGAAGGTAAAGCACCGTCACCGCCACAGAGCCATCATATGGGGTGACAGTGAGCCCCTCTACCCCCTTCAGACATGACACACCCTTAACACGGGCAGCATCAGACTTAAACTTAAGGTCATACGTGTTGCGGGCCTCAAGCGCCTGCAACATCTCAATTTCTCCAATTTCGACACCATTGTCTTTTAACACAGTAAACGCCTGTGGGGGAGGGACACTCACCCCAGACGAAAACTCCAACTTAACAATTGTGCTATCCCGACCTCCGGGCATAGCAGCAGTTTGTGTGGCTCGGGGCCACGGAATGAAAAGAAAAAACTCTGACCAGGTGTTACAGAAGACAAAATTTAGTATGAAGCACGCTATAAGGTTTTAAGCACAATTGCAATAAATAGTACAGCTATCACACAGTGATACAAGTTGAGCACGGTAAAACGACGAGAGCGAAACGAAAACACGTCCGCTCTCGCCGGAGCTGAACTGAACTTCACACAGTTTGTGTGGCTCGAGGCCACGAAAGGAGAAAAAAACCTCAACTAGTTTTACAAAGGACAAAAAAGAGGATGAAGTAACAAAAACACAAGCTACACAGAAACAAAGGCTTTTTAAGTGCATCGAAACGGCACATACAAACAAAAAACAAAACTCAAACCGGATCGGACAGGAACATAAAGGCGAAACTATCCACACACCACCAAATCAAACAGAAAATTATGTTCATTACAACAATAGAACCACACACACACACTGACAATCCAAATACCCCACAGACCAACCTCCCCCCGGCCACACCGAAAACAAAGCCCCACAAAGACCACACACCCAAAGACAACACCACGCCCGAAGGCAACACCAAGCCCGAAGGCAACACCAAGCCCGAAGGCAACACCACGCCCGAAGCCAACACCACGCCCGAAGGCAACACTAAGCCCGAAGGCAACACCACGCCCGAAGGCAACACCACGCCCGAAGGCAACACCACGCCCGAAGGGAACACCACGCCCGAAGGCAACACCACGCCCGAAGGCAACACCACGCCCGAAGGCAACAGCACTTAAAAAGCACCGGGGCAAATACAGGTGCACCTTGCCCAAGGGTGCCCCGGAGGCAGTTGTGGCAAAGGGTAACCTCATTACTCCCACGTTTAAACAAACTCCACAACCGGATGCAGTTTAAAGTCCTACCCAGGACACAGAAACAAAGCGCGGTCGCAAACAAATGGACACGACCAGACCTACTTATCAACTACAACACAAGCACGCTATAAGGTTTTATGCACAACTGCAATTAGTAGTACAGCTATCACACAGTGATAAGGTTGAGCACGGCAAAGCGACGAGAGCTCGACGAAACACGTCTGCTCTCGTCAAAGACCTGAACTGAACTCCATATCCTCTGTTTTACCATCCTTGGGCATGGCGTCTCGTCTCCTCCTCGAAAAAGGTCTGGTAGGCCTGCTGGTCCCCTGGAGGAAATCTTGGAGGCGGGGGTGCTCCAGGTGGGATAATACCACCGTAAGCAGGGCTGTCGGAGTAAGCCGGGGAACGAAGAACTGGTTGAGGGGTCCGCCGTTAGTCCGTAGGGTTCTGACCGGGCATTCAAAAGTATGGGTAACCCTTGTTCTCGAAAGGGGATGTCCTGTCGTGTCAAAGTCTAGATGCGTTGTCTCCACATTCCATCTCTCGTGGAAATCAAGCCCGTGGGTCTCCTCCGTCTGAGCGGACGTGGAAGGGTCTTCAATTGCCGACTCGACCGCAATTCTGGTGGCCTCCCCTACGATATACCTCCTCCCTCTAATCGTAATCACATCTCCATTCAACGTGAGCGTCTGCATTGAGTGGCGATATCCCGTCTGTGTTTCCACGTCAGCCTGTCCCCTTCTTTCGGTAGCTTGAACTGCTACATCTGCCCTTCCAGCCGCTTCCATCGCCAAATCTTCACTCGAGTCCACACTGACCTCTATCACGGGATCGTCTCTGGGCCTTGTTGTGGTAGACCTACCGGTCGCTTTCGTTGGGTGCGACCGGTGGTGGGCTGGCTCCGTTGGGTGCCGCTCACCGGCTGGAGAAATCCCTCGGCAGAATCGCTCGTGTCTGATCCTTATTTCCCGGCGATAAAAGGCAGATCCGCAGAATCGGCAGTTCTCCGCCCGTGCATTCCCTGAGCTGGGACAGCTGGTGTTTCGGTGCCGTCTATAATTGGACCGACGGTTAAACGTTAAATTGCAGGGTTCACAGCGGTACATCTTGCTCTATAGATTTTGAACACAGAAGTGTGCCTATCCAGAATCTTCTTTTTAAGTACGTAGAAACGGGCACTAGAAACGAAGGGCGAGAACCCAAACCGGACCGGGCAAAAACGCAACAGCAATTATTTACATGCACCTACAAACATAAAATTGTGTTACTATGAACAAAGGACTATATACGAAGGTTAATGTCACATGTGTTTTGGCAGTGTGACTATGTGGCTCTATTCTGGGAATGGTTTCAAGTCCTGACTGACCGCCTAACGTTGTGTAACACCTGGGCTGTCAGCCAGGACTATGCTTTGTATGGTCTTTCACCTCCGCCATGCAATACAAGTGTTCAGGACATACTTACCTTTGTTTCGGCCTCCATAAAGCTAGCCTTATGGAGAGACCGATGTAACATTGTTTTTAGGGGGGTGGGGAGGCCTGCTGATGTCGTCCTGGCGTCGGTGAGGGCGGAGGTTAAGCTGAGGGTGGAGTCGGACTTCGTCCGTTTGCCAAGATCGGCATTCGGTAGGCGGTGGGGTCCGCTTGTTTCGGTGAGGGCGGGCCGGGTGGTAGTCAACTTGTAAATATTGATTTTGTTTGTAAATATGGAACTACTGTAATTTGTAAATGGGGCTGTGTTTGTATGTGGGTGGCTTGTGAGGTGCTTGGCTGTAAATATGTTGTAAATATGTATATATGTGTATGTAAGTATCTGTACATATAGTTCTATTACTGTAATGAACATAATTTTCTGTTTGATTTAGTTGTTTGTAAATAGTTTGCGTTTATGTTTCTGCCCGATCCGGTTTGAGTTTTTGTTTTTGTTTGTATGTGCCGTTTCGATGCACTTAAAAAGCACACGAAGGTTAATTACAGCCTGTCCAGAATCCTCAATTATTTCCTGACCCCTGACATTTAACCTCTATTGATACGGCCTTCATACGATGCATTTAAAGAGATTAGAGTCCGTAAAAGACGAAATCCGAGAAGTCAATCAGAGTATGCTGCTCCAATTATGTTCATCTTCATAGCTCATCTGTAATGGTATGTCCAGCTTAACTTTTCTTAGAAATTCATTCCTTTTGAGTCCTTTTCCGGCTGCACTTGTTCTGATCCAAAACCGTCACAATGAGTGGCTAAAATGTGGTCTAAGGGAAGCGGAAGGGTCAACCGGCGTCCGTTTGGAGCCAGCCAGCATAGAGCACCTCCGTGCGGTGGTGCTCATGCATCTGTTTCCCAGCATGGTGCTTTCCCCTCCCCTACTTAGCCTTTACCTTATCCTTTGGCGCAGGCTATAACGGTTCCGACCAAGGTCAGCAGCTGTCTCCTCCATCGTCGTGGTGCATTAGTGGAAGTATTCCCAGTGCTAATTGGGTAACACTGAGTACCCATGTCAGTCCTCAGCGGTAGGGTACCCCGCGTGGTGGGGGATTTTGGTTCCACGCTTTCCACCTGGACTTCTGCATCTTTAAGCTGCCAATCTGGTGTCTGATTTGAAGAGGTAGGGTCCTTCCACCATGGCTTGTCGGGGTGATCTCCGTCGTATGGCTTCAACCTGTCGCAGTGGATCACTTTTGGTTTGCATCTGGGGCCCTTCTTTATTCGGAAAGTGACGTCTGCCAGCTTCTTAATGATGAAATGATGATAAAAGGGCCTTCCCAAACAGGCCGCAGCTTAGGGCTCAGTCCAATGCGTTTGGTAGGGTTATGAAGCCATACCGCCTGGCCAACTTGGTATTGGGTAGATCCCTTGCTAGCCTTGTCATAGTGTCTCTTCTGGCGTTTAGTGTAGTTTAGTGTATGCCCAGTTCGTTGCATATGCATTGAAAGAGTCTCGATTCAAAGTCTCTCCCCTGGTCTGTGAAAACTTCTCTTGGAGTTCCAAATCTGCGGACAAACTGCTCCACAAAAGTGCATGCCACGGTTTCTGCTGTGTGGTCTGGTAGGGCATATGCTTCCGTCCATTTAGTGAAGTAATCACTGATGACCAATATGAACCGATTACCACGGTTGGTCCGAGGGAAGGGTCCAGCAATGTCCATTGCAACTCTCTCCATTGGCACCCCTACTCGGTACTGTTGCATGGGGGCCCGATTCTTCCTGTTCGGATATTTCCTAGATCCACATTTGTGACATTGCAAGCACTGGTCATAGATATCTCTCCTCATGTTCCTCCAATACAGTGACGATCTTTTAGCCCTGTTCCATGTCTTGGAAAATCCCAAGTGGCCTGCTGTCCTTGCGTCATGTAGCTGGAGTACTACCTGGTTCCTAAGGGAGCTTGGTACAAGCAACTTGAAACTTACATCCTTTCCAGTTGCATCCTCCCATCTCAAGTACAGGCACTTTCCTAGCATGCGCAGCTGTTCAGACCTTGACCACAAGAACTTCAGATCGGCACTTTCACTTGAGATATCTTCCCACCTCGGACGTGGCTTTCCTTCCTCTAAGAGATCTAAAAAAAAAAAAAACTTTAGATCTCTGTCACGTAGCTGTTCATGGCGGATCTCCTCCTTGGACAGGACTTCTACCTCTAAGGGTATTAACTGGTCACCAATGACACGAATGCGCGGAGCTCTACTCACGTCTCCTGGTGGGTCCATCTTCCCATTTTCGTGCAAGGTCTGTGTCAGCATGAATTCAGGTCCAGATGGTTGTTCGCCAGTGTGTCCACATTGTTTACAAGGAATCCTGGACAGGGCATCAGCGTTGAGATATCGGGTCCCGGCACGGTGCTCAATGTCAAATTCGAACTCTGCTAGGGCTTCCAGCCATCGTGCCACTTGGCCCTCTGGTTCTTTGAAAGAGAACAGCCATCTTAGACTTCCATGGTCGGTACGCAGGAGAAATTTTCTTCCCAGGAGGTAATGTTTAAAGTACCGTGCGAAATATACCACAGCAAGCAGTTCCCTCCTTGTACAGTAGTTGCGTTCACTCTTTGGTAGGAGGCGGCTGCCATATGCTATGACAATTTCTTGTCCTGACTGCCTCTGTGACAATACTGCTCCAATGCCAAATTGACTGGCGTCAGTGTCAAGAATGAAAGGGTCCTCCTTGGTCGGGTAGCCTAGAATTGGGGCTGTAGTAAGTCTGTTCTTGAGTATCGAAAAAGCCTCTTGACAATCGGTGCTCCAAGTGAACTGCTTTCCCTTTTCAGTCAAGGCATGAAGCGGTCTGGCGATGTTTGCAAACCCTTTTATGAATCTACGGTAATAGGTTGCCAGCCCCAGGAAGCTGCGAAGTTCTTTCAGATTCGTTGGCGCACTCCAGTTTGTAACTTTAGCTATCTTCTCCGGATTGGGACTGATCCCGGCACTGGAAAGGATGTGGCCCAAGAATTCAACTTTTTGTTGTAAGAAGCAACACTTCTTTGTCTTTAGAGTCAAATTGGCAGCTTGGAGTCTCTTCAGAACTGCCCTTAAGCGGTCAATGTGCTCGTCAAAGGTTCTGCCGTGCACAATAATGTCGATGTATAGAACCGCAACTTCCCATTGGAGACCAGACAAAACTTTCTCCATCAGACGTTGAAATGTGGCTGGGGAATTACAAAGCCCGAAAGGCATGACGGTTAATTCATACAACCCCTTCCTGGTCACAAATGCAGTTTTCTCTCTGTCATTCTGGTCTAATTCCACTTGCCAGTACCCACTGGCCAGGTCAAGTGTGGTAAACCATTGCGATCCGCTGAGTGAATCCAGACTATCTTCGATTCTTGGTATTGGGTATGCATCTTTTATCGTAGCATCATTCAGTTTACGATAGTCTACGCAGAAACGGACTGACCCATCCTTTTTCCTGACCAGGACAATTGGTGACGACCATGGACTTTCAGAAGGGGTTATCACTCCGCTGTTAAGCATCTTTTTTATTTCTTCATCAGCTACATCCTGTTTGTGGATAGGGATCCTCCTCGGATGTTGCTTAATCGGAGCACTGTCGCCTGTGTTGATTTTGTGTTTCACAGTGTCCGTCCTCCCAAGTGGACCACTACCAGAGTGAAAGAGGTGTTCGAACTCCAGGAGCACTTTCTCTGCCTGATTCCGCTGGGTATCGAACAGGCTGCTGCTCATGCGACTAGGTAGCTCCTTGAGATGTTCAGGAAAAAGTCATTCTCTCTTTCGAAAGGATGCCTCGTCACATTCCTTGTCATCCGATTGGATAACGTTAAGGGATTCTAACCCTTCCTGCGACTGCCTATCCAAAACAGCTTCATCCTCTGTAATGAGTTCCAGAACCGCTGGCTGCGAATCCCTGTAGAGGGTTACGTCATGCTCCGTAGGATTCATAACCCGCAGGGGTATGACGTTCTTCGCAGCGTCCACCAGAGAGTGTGCCACTATAATGTCGTGTCTCTCCATAAAATTCAAAAGAGGCGTAAGTATGGCTTGCTATGTACCACTCCAATCAACGGGGTGAATTCCTTGCCCTCGTCTCACTGTGTGCCGACCACTAGTTCGTGTCCAGATGGAACAATTACAGTTTCCGTCACCTTTACACGGAAAACCCCTGCTTGATCCTTCTTTGATTGGAGGGTTACATCTTTTCCATTAAGTTTTATTTCAGGTCTTCGACGAGAGCAGACGTGTTTTCGTTTCGCTCTCGTCGTTTTGCCGTGCTCAACTTGTATCACTGTGTGATAGCTATACTATTTATTGCAATTGTGCTTAAAACCTTATAGCGTGTTTCATCTTAAATTTTGTCCTTTGTAAACCCTGGTCAGAGGTTTTTCTTTTCATTCCGTGGCCTCGAGCCACACAAACTGCTGCTATGCCCGGAGGTCGGGATAGCACAATTGTTAAGTTGGAGTTTTCGTCTGGGGTGAGTGTCCCTCCCCCACAGGCGTTTACTGTGTTAAAAGACAATGGTGTCGAAAATTAAAGAAATAGAGATGTTGCAGGCGCTTGAGGCCCGCAACACGTATGACCTTAAGTTTAAGTCTGATGCTGCCCGTGTTAAGGGTGTGTCATGCCTGAAGGGGGTAGAGGGGCTCACTGTCAACCCATATGATGGCTCTGTGGCGGTGACGGTGCTTTACCTTCCCTTCGAGGTCGATCAGCGCCTGGTTGCGAGGGTTCTTAGTCAATACGGAACTGTCTCTGAAATGCGGTGGTGTAAATATACTGCGGGTGAGTTGGAAGGTATATTTCATGGCAAGAGACAGTTCCGTATGGAACTGGTGAGGGACATTCCATCGTTCCTCTTCATAGGGGGTTCCAAGGCCCACATTAGGTACTTTTGCCAGCCCCGTACCTGTTTTAGATATGGAGAGGAGGGGCACGAAGCCAAGTCGTGTCCCAACAGACGTTGTGGGAAATGTTTGCAGTTGGGGCACGGCAAGGCAGAGTGTCCCAACGAGGTACGGTGCAACCTCTGTGGGGAGGAGGGACATGTGTTTGGTTCCTGCCCCACATCGTACTCTGCTCATGTCAGTGCCGATGTGGGGTCGGCACCTGAACCCTCGCAAACAGGCCCACAATATTCAACCCAGGAATTAGAGGAGGCGGCACTTGAGGTGGAGCAGAACTTCCTTGCCTCTAAGCTGTGTGAGGGGGGTACTGGGACTCCTGAGGCAGACTGTCCGCCATCGTTGGCAGCGGCACCCGGACAGGTTGAAATAATGACATTAGAGGAGGACCTCGATCTGTCCTCAGACTCGGCGATGTCGGATGGCGGGGGGCGTGCCTCAGAGCCTCCTCCAAAGGATCCACCTTCGGGGGAGGGTTGGTTTGATTTGTGTGAGGGGCCAGAGTTTGCACTAAAGAGGTCGGCTTCGGGAGAAGTATCAGACAGGGGAACCCATCACTCTGGGACGCCCGTACCGAGCCCACGGATTAAAAAGATAAGGTCCCAGTCGAGTATTTAGTGTGAATGGTTTTGCCTTTGTGTCCCCGTTTTCTTTTGGGGTTTCTGTTCTGTTTGTGTCTGTGCCCATGCATGCCAGAAAGTTTTTTTTGGTAGTTCAGTGTAAATAGGTTTGCTTTGTTCCACATTAGGTCCGCCCGGCTACAAGCATGTAAAGAGCACATCACATTCTTTTTAAGTGCATAAAAACGGACACTTCATACAGGAAGAACTAAATCCGGACCGGCTAGAACACAATCATGAACTACTTACAATGATTTACAAAGTTACCTAACACTAAGCTAGCAAACCAAATTTCTGTGGCCAACATATACGACACCCCCAGCCTACCCAACACAACAGACTATTAACAAAAAGGAAAACAACACACGCCAGAAGGCAACACAACACGCCCGAAGGCAACATCACGCCCGAAGGCGACCCCACACCCGAAGGCATTAACACGCCCGAAGGCGACTCCACGCCCGAAGAGCACATCACATTGTTAATACTGTAAATAGTGGGGGTTGGCCACATGAATGCTGGCCTGGTGTATATAGTTGTCCTTGTGTTGTGTTTCATGTCACGTCCGGTGTTTTGTTCCGGAGCACGTAAGGAGCACCCATAGTTACAAAAAAGCATTGAACAGACTCAACCTGAACACTCTTCTGTTGATGTAAATGGGTATGTAAATAGTTTTGCCTAGTGAGATTGTAAATAGTCCTATGTAACTAGTGTGGGTTCGGAAAGGTTTTGTACATAGTTATCGCAAAAATTTTGTTTGCTAGCGCAATGTACAGAATTCTGTAAATAGTTCGTTCACCTTTGTACTTTTGTCCGGTCAGGTTTAAGTTCTCCTTTGTTTCTTCGTGCCCGTTTCTACGTACGTAAAAAGCTATGTTTTATTACTCCGTTGTGCCAGTCCAGCAAACAGTGATGATTCATTAGGAAGTCTAGTCCCAGGATGGCATCAGATCCAATATCTGCAATATGGTCCTGGGTAGGACGTTAAACTGCATCCGGTTGTGGAGCTTGTTAAAGCGTGAGGATAATGAGGTTACCCTTTGCCACAACTGCCTCCGGGGCACCCTTGGGCAAGGTGCACCTGTATTTGCCCCGGTGCTTTTTAAGTGCTGTTGCCTTTGGGCGTAGTGTTGCCTTCGGGTGTAGTGTTGCCTTCGGGCGTAGTGTTGCCTTTGGGGCGTAGTGTTGCCTTTGGGCGTAGTGTTGCCTTCGGGTGTAGTGTTGCCTTCGGGCGTAGTGTTGCCTTTGGGGCGTGGTGTTGCCTTCGGGCGTGTTGCCGTGGGGTGTAGAGTTGCCTTCGGGCGTGGTTTCCTTTGGGCGTGTGGGCGGAATTTGTTTGGGTGGTATGTGGTTTGTTTTGGGGTTGGCTGCGGTGGCGGTTACTGGAGTCCAGTGGTGACAAAGACTTTTGTTCCCTGTTGCACAGTGTGTATAGTTTGTTAAGCATTTGTGTTTGTGACCCGTCATGGTTTTGTTTGGGTTTGGGATTCTTCTTTAGTTTGCCAGTGCCTGTTTCTACGTACTTAAAAAGCTCAATATCTGCAATATGGACTTCATGTTCTAATGCTTTTTAAGTGCATAGAAACGGACACTTGTCAAACAGAAAGACCCAAAACCGGATCGGCAAAAACGCAACTGTGAACTATTTACAACAATTTACAAAACTATTTTACATGAAGCTGGCAAACGAAAAATTCTGTGGCCAACATGTACAATCACCCCCAGCACACCCACCACACAGGACTATTTACAAAGGAAAAACTAATGGAAGCAACACAATATTTACAGGTTAACCGTCACCCGGCCCGCCCTTACCGAAACGAGTGGACCCCACCGCCTGCCGAACGTCGTCCCTGGCAAACGAACGAAGTCAGCCTCCACCCTGAGCTTAATCTCTGTCCACACCGACGCCAGGAGGACGTCCGCGGGCCTCCCCTCTCCCCTAAATACAATATTACACCGCTCTCTCCATAAGGCCAGCTTTATGGAGGCCGAAACAAAGGTAAGTATCCCGACAACACTTGTATTGCATCGCGGGGGTGACAGACCATACAAAGCGTAGTCCTGGCTGACCGCCCAGGTGTTGCAAAACGTGAGGAGATCAGCCAGGACTTGAAACTACTTCCACAGGAGGGCCACAAAGCCACACTGCCAAAACACATGGGGCATACTCTCCCACCTTGTGCATCTAGTGCGGGGGCAAATGCCATCTCCAAGACGCCACCGAAGGCGCTTGAGATTCGTCACGATGGCGTCGTGTGCGATCCGCCACAGCAGGTCACGCAGGCGGTGATGGAGTGACCTGCTGTGGACTACACGCCACACTTCCGGCCCTGACGCATAGTCGTTGGGTTGGACCTGACCAACCAAGTCATCAAAAATGGACCGGTACAGGTCCCCCGCACAGGACTGCGAAATGTCCCCAACAGTTGACATGATACGGAAAGTGTCCCTCATCTGACAGTATGCCTTCGTGGGCCTCCAGCTGTGAGGTACACTGTTGCTAAACAGGGTAGGCAAGAACCAACGGAATGATAATCCACCCCAATAACGGACAAAGTAGGCAAACGGCATCTGACTGACGACGGCACTAAAAACACATTTAGTCAGGAGAAAACGGAGCTTTGAAGGAAAGTGCACGAGGCCCAATCCCCCCTGCCTAGGAACCTGGTACACCACTTTTCTTCTGACCAGCTCCGTTTTCCCTGACCAAAGAAACCTAAACACGGCCCTCTCGAGTCGCACCAGGACACCCTCTGGAGCGGCCAGAAAGCTTTTTAAGTACGTGGAAACAGGCACTGACAAACTAAAGGATAATCCCAAACCCAAAGAAAAACCCTGACGGATCACGAACACAATGTCAGACTACACATACCATGCAACAAGGAACAAAGGAGCGGCCAGAACAGTGCCCGGATACCACAAGAGAGGGCAAACGAAACGATTGATAATTGTTACCTTCCCCAACAGACTAATGTAGCGATCGCCGAAGTCCTTCAACCTAGCTTCCACCAGGTCCACTTTCTCATTCCAGGTAAGTGACTCGGGTGAACCGTAACCAAACCATATGCCATTGACTTTTATGGCGTCGTCTACCCATGATGCCGCGAAGGGCAGTTGTTTCGACCGCCACTTACCTAGACGGAGTCCTTTGGTCTTGGTGGGGTTCAGTGTGGCACTTGTCGCTCTTTGAAAGGTAGACAGCGTGCCAGTAAGGGCTCTGAAGGAAGCTAGGTCGGAGACTACGCATGTGACGTCGTCAGCATACTGGAGGCACTTGACTTCAGCTCCACCGGGTATGTGAAAAGGTCGAAACAAAGGTTCAACTTGGAAGGCTCTTGCAAGGGATTCACTTAACAATACATAGAGTAGAGGTGACAGGGGACACCCCTGCCGTACCCCGCGTTGAACTCTGAAGGGATCCGACGGTAGGCCATTAACGATAACCCGACTATATACACTATTATACAGTAAAGAGGTCCATTTAACAAAAACTGGATTCAAACTAAACTTCTTCAGGATTTTAAAGAGGAATCCGTGATCAACCATGTCAAAGGCCTTCTCCTGATCGAGGGAGACAAGCGCACATGGAAGATCACGGTCCATCACATATTCAACCAAGTCCCGCATCAACCAGAGGTTCTGCTGAATACTGTGTCCCCGCACCGCACATGTCTGGAACGAACCTACAAGATCAGTGTCCTGGGTAGGACTTTAAACTGCATCCGGTTGTGGAGCTTGTTTAAGCGTGGGGATAATGAGGTTACCCTTTGCCACAACTGCCTCCGGGTCACCCTTGGGCAAGGTGCACCTGTGTTTGCCCTGTGCTTTTTACGTGTTGTTGCCTTCGGGCGTGTTGCCGCCTTCGGGCGTGAAGTTGCCTTCGGGTGTGTGGTGTTGCCTTCGGGCGTGAAGTTGCCTTCAGACGTGGGGTCGCCTTCGGGCGTGGTGTTGCCTTCGGGAGTATTGTGTTGTCTTCGGGCTTTGTTGCTTTCGGACTTTTTTGTTGCCTTCGTGTGTGTTGCTGCCTTCTGGCGTGTGTTGTTTTTCTGTTTGTAAATCGTCTTGTGTGGTGGGAGGGCTGGGGGTGTCGTTTATGTTGGCCACAGAAATTTTGTTTTGCTAGCTTAGTGTAAGGTATCTTTGTAAGTAGTTCATGGTTGTGTTCTTGCCGGTCCGGATTTGGTTCTTCCTGTTTGATAGTGTCCGTTTCTATGCACTTAAAAAGCTCACAAGATCCGGCATGACCGTGCCTAGTCTGTTTCAAAGGGCTTTCGCCAGAATCTTGTAGTCTACATTTAACAAGGTAATTGGTCGCTTGTTTTTCGGTTCTAGGGGGTCTCCAGACTTTGGTAACAATGTTATAACGCCTGTGCGCTGCGAGGGACTCAATGAGCCAGCAAGGAAGGCAGAGGCGAATACATCACGGAGATCGTGTCCGAGGGCACCCCAGAAGCGTTTGTAAAATTCCACTGGGATACCGTCGGACCCAGGCGCCTTTCCGCCTTTCATCTTCGCAACCGCCTTCCAGAGCTCGTCGACAGTCAGGGGAGAACCAAGTCCATCATTCTGCTCTTTAGAGGGGGTCTTGTCAATTTTATCTAGCAGGGACTGATGAAGGCCCTCATCGACAACTGCCTGCGTATAAAGCTGTTCATAGAAGGTCTTAAATACCTCCACGATGTCGAGAGGGTCCTTCTGTACCGTACCGTGGACGTCACGGACTGCCTTTATGCGGCGATCGATGGCATACTTTGTGACCTCCCGGTAGAATTTGATAGTTGGCTTTTCCTCCGCCTCCACGCAATGCACGCGAGCACGAACGCGGGCCCCTTGCAATTTCTGATCGAGATACTGCTGGATTGCGTGAAGTGCGGAGGAGTCCCCGTTCCTCTCCCTAGAGAATAGCGAGAGGAACTCCTCCCTTCTTCGACGAGCTCTTGCCACACAGTATTCAACTGTAAACTGTTTGATGCGGGACTTTACGTCATCCCACCACTCTAAATCTGATGAGAAGGCCGGCTTCAATGTTCGCCACCCTTCGTACCTGGCTTTAAACTGCTCACTGTAGTCTGCCTCCGTTAGAATATCTGTGCTTTTTAAGTGCATCGAAACGGCACATACAAACAAAGAAAAAAAATTAAAACCGGATCGGACAGGAACATAAAGGCAAAACTATCCACACACCACCAAATCAAACAGAAAATTATGTTCATTACAACAATAGAACCACACACACACTGACAACCCAGTGCCCCACAAACCAACCTCCTCCTGGCCACCCTAAACCAATATTACATACCGCCAACGAAAGACAACACCAGACCAAACCACCACCCAACAACAACCAAAAAACCAAAACACCAGACCAAGCAATCATCACAAACTGCCCCAAGGGGCCACGAGGGGTCCGGGGCGGGGTCCACCTGCCACGAGGGGTCCGGGGTGGAGTCAACTTGCTATATTTACAGTATGTACACTATATACACTATTTACACAAAAACAAAAAACTGAACAAAACTGGGCCAAAAATACAGGCGCACCTTGCCCAAGGGTGTCCCGGAGGTAGTTGTGGCAAAGGGTAACCTCATTATCCCCACGCTTTAACAAGCTCCACAACCGGATGCAGTTTAACGTTAGAATATCTGTGTTCATTTTCCAGAACCCCTCCCTGTTGGCCATGACTCTGGAGGCTGGAAGGCGACAGTAACTGCATCATGATCCGAAATTGGACATGAGCTTTTTAAGTACGTAGAAACAGACCTTTTTAAGTGCATCGAAACGGCACATACAAACAAAAAACAAAACTCAAACCGGATCGGACAGGAACATAAAGGCAAAACTATCCACACACCACCAAATCAAACAGAAAATTATGTTCATTACAACAATAGAACCACACACAACCTGACAACAACCCAGATACCCCACAGACCAACCTCCCCCTGGCCACACTAAAAACAAAGCCCCACATAGACCACACACCCAAAGACAACACCACGCCCGAAGACAACACCAAGCCCGACGGCAACACCAAGCCCGAAGGCAACACCACGCCCGAAGGCAACACCACACCCAAAGACAACACCACGCCCGACAGCAACACCACGCCCGACGGCAACACCAAGCCCGAAGGCAACACCACGCCCGAAGGCAACAGCACTTAAAAAGCACCGGGGCAAATACAGGTGCACCTTGCCCAAGGGTGCCCCGGAGGTAGTTGTGGCAAAGGGTAACCTGATTACTCCCACGTTTAAACAAACTCCACAACCGGATGCAGTTTAAAGTCCTACCCAGTACGTAGAAACAGGCACTGACAAACTAAAGGATAATCCCAAACCCAAAGCAAAACCCTGACGGATCACGAACACAATGTCAAACAGACTACACATACCATGCAACAAGGAACAAATGAGTTTGTTACTACTGAGCTTTTTAAGTGCATCGAAACGGCACATACAAACAAAAAACAAACTCAAACCGGATCGGACAGGAACATAAATGCAAAACTATCCACACACCACCAAATCAAACAGAAAGTTATGTTCATTACAACAATAGAACCACACACACACACACTGACAACAACCCAAATACCCAACAGACCAACCTCCCCCCGGCCACCCTAAAGCAATAATACTACAAACCGCCAACAACCAAAAAACCAGACACCAACAACAGGGGCCACGAGGGGTCCGGTGCGGGGTCCACCTGCCACGAGGGGTCCGGGGTGGAGTCAACTTGCTATATTTACACTATATACACTATTTACACAAAAACAAAAAACTGAACAAAACTGGGCCAAAAATACAGGCGCACCTTGCCCAAGGGTGTCCCGGAGGCAGTTGTGACAAAGGGTAACCTCATTATCCCCACGCTTTAACAAGCTCCACAACCGGAGCTCCACAAGCTCCACACACTACTGAGATTTAGTACTGCCATTGCAGCCAACCCCAAAACAACACTCCAGCCCGAAATTGCTTTTTACGTGCTAAAAACGGATAGTTTTGCATTTATGTTCCTGTCCGATCCGGTTTGAGTTTGTTTTTTGTTTGTATGTGCCGTTTCGATGCACTTAAAAAGCACCTTGAAAACGGACACGGCCAGACCGGCTAAAGGATCACTACATATGGCCAACAACCAAAAAACCGAACACCAACAACACAAACCACCAAAATCGCCCAGAACACCAGACCGAATCCCTCGACCAGCGAGGACACTCCAGCTCCGGTACGGCTTCTTGGAGTCTGTTACCACCAACAGAAACCAGTTGTTGCATGTCCAATTTCGGACCATGATGCAGTTACTGTCTCCTTCCAACCCCCAGAGTCATGGCCAGCAGGGAGGGGGTTCTGGAAAATGAACACAGATATTCTAACGGAGGCTGAATATAGCAAACAGTTTAAGGCCAGGTACGAAGGGTGGCGAACATTGAGGCCGGCCTTTTCAACAGGTTTAGAGTGGTGGGACGACGTAAAGTCTCGCATCAAACAGTTTACAGTTGAATACTGTGTAGCAAGAGCTCGTCGAAGAAGGGAGGAGTTCCTCTCGCTTTGCTCTAGGGAGAGGAATGGGGACTCCTCCGCACTTCACGCAATCCAGCAGTATCTTGATGAAAAACTACACGGGGCCCGCGTTCGTGCTCGCGTGCATTGCGTGGAGGCGGAGGAGAAACCAACCATCAAGTTCTACCGGGACGTCACAAAGTATGCCATCGATCGCCGTATAAAAGGAGTCCGTGACGTCCACGGTGTGGTACGTAAGGACCCTCTCGACATCGTGGAGGTATTTAAGAGCTTCTACGAGCAGCTATATACCCAGGCAGATGTCGATGAAGGCCTTCAAAAGTCCCTATTAGATAATATTGACAAGACCCCCTCTAAAGATCAGAACGATGAACTTGGTTCCCTGTTGACTGTTGACGAGCTCTGGAAGGCAGTGGCGAAGATGAAAGGCGGAAAGGCGCCTGGGTCCGACGGTATTCCGGTGGAATTCTATAAACGCTTCTGGGGTACCGTTGGACATGATCTCCGCGATGTATTCTTCTCTGCCTTCCTTGCTGGCTCATTGAGCGCACAGGCGTGATAACTTTGTTGCCCAAGTCAGGAGACCCCCTCGAACCGAAAAATAAACGGCCAATCACCCTGTTAAATGTAGACTACAAGATTCTGGCGAAAGCCCTTTGTAACAGGCTAGGAACAGTTATGCCGGATCTTGTAGGGTCCTTTCAGACATGTGCGGTGCGGGGACACAGTATTCAGCAGAACCTCTGGTTGGTGCGGGACTTAGTAGAATACGTGATGGACCGTTATCTTCCATGTGCGCTACTCTCCCTCGATCAGGAGAAGGCCTTCGACATGGTTGATCACGGATTCCTCTTTAAAATTTTGAAGAAATTTAGCTTGAATCCAGTTTTTGTTAAATGGATCTCCTTACTGTATAATAGCGTATACAGTCGGGTTATCGTTAATGGCCTACCCTCGGACCCCTTCAGAGTCCAACGTGGGGTACGACAGGGGTGCCCCCTATCACCTCTACTTTATGTGTTGTTTAGTGAATCCCTTGCAAGAGCCTTCCAAGTTGAGCCTTTGTTTCGACCATTTCGCATACCCGGTGGTGCTGAAGTTAAGTGCCTTCAGTATGCTGACGATGTCACTTGCGTAGTCTCCGACCTGGCTTCCTTCAGGGCCCTTACTGGCACGTTGTCTAAGTTTCAAAGAGCCACAGGTGCCAGACTGAACCCCACTAAGACCAAAGGACTCCGTCTAGGTAAGTGGCGGTCGACAAAACTGCCCTTCACGGCATCATGGGTAGACGACGCCATAAAGATCAATGGCATATGGTTTGGCTATGGTTCACCCGAATTACTTACCTGGAATGAGAAAGTGAACCTGGTGGAGGCTAGGTTGAAGGACTTCGGCGATCGCCACATAAGTCTGTTGGGGAAGGTAACAGTTATCAATCGTTTCATTTACCCCCTCTTGTGGTATCCAGGCACTGTTCTGGCTGCTCCAGAGCGTGTCCTGGTGCGACTCGAGAGGGCTGTGTTTAGTTTTTTTATGGTCAGGGAAGACGGAGCTGGTTAGAAGAGGGGTGGTATACCAGGATCTTAGGCGCGGAGGGTTGGGCCTTGTGCATTTTCCTTCCAAGCTCCGTTTTCTCCTGACCAAGTGTGTTTACAGTGCTGTGGATAGTGGAATGCCTTTTGCCTACTTTGTCCGTTACTGGGGGGATTATCATTCCGTCGGTTCTTTCCCTCCCTGTTTAGTAACGGTGAGCCCCACAGCTGGAGACCCACGGGGGCATACAGTTAAATGAGGGACACGCTCCGTATTATGTCAACAGTGGGGGACGTTTCGCAGTCAAGTGCAAGGGACCTATACCGGGCTGTTTTTGATAAATTGGATGGCCAGATCCAATCCAGCAACTATGCCTCAGGGCCGGATGTGTGGCGCGTAGTCCACAGCAGATCATTAGATTACCGCAGGCGAGACCTGTTGTGGCGAATCGCACATGACGCCATCGTTACTAATCTCAAGCGCCTTCGGTGGCGTCTTGGAGATGGCGTTTGCCCCCGTATAAGATGCACAAAGTGGGAGAGTGTGCCACATGTGTTTTGGCAGTGTGACTATGTGGCCCTATTCTGGGAATGGTTTCCAGTCCTGACTGATCGCCTAACGTTTTGCAACACCTGGGCGGTCAGCCAGGACTATGCTTTGTATGGTCTCTCACCTCCGCCATGCAATGCAAGTGTTCAGGGCATACTTACCTTTGTTTCGGCCTTCATAAAGCTGGCCTTATGGAGAGACCGATGTAATATTGTATTTAGGGGGGTGGGGAGGCCTGCTGATGTCGTACTGGCGTCGGTGAGGGCGGAGGTTAGGCTGAGGGTTGAGTCCGACTTCGTTCGTTTGCCAAGGTCGGCGTTCGGTAGGCGATGGGGTCCACTTGTTTCAGTGAGGGCGCACCGGGTGGTAGTCAACTTGTAAATATTGATTTTGTAAATATGAATTGACTGTAATGTGTAAATAGTACTGTGTTTGTACATATGTGGCTTCTGAGGTACTTCAGTTGTAAATATGTTGTAAATATGTACATGTATACATATCTGTGCCCTTACAAGGGGTTGGAAATACTGGTTTGGGGTGGCTGGAAGGAGGTTGGTCTGTGAGGTATTTAAGTTGTTGCAAAAAGTATGTAAATATCTGTATATATTGTGCTATTACTGTAATGAACATAATTTTCTGTTTGATTTAGTAGTGTGTAAATAGTTTGCGTTTTTGTTTCTGCCCGATCCGGTTTGAGTTTATTTTTGTTTGTATGTGCCGTTTCGATGCACTTAAAAAGCACAGTTGTAAATATGTTGTAAATATGTATATATGTGTATGTAAATATTTGTACATATAGTTCTATTACTGTAATGAACATAATTTTCTGTTTGATTTAGTTGTTTGTAAATAGTTTGCATTTATGTTTCTGCCCGATCCGGTTTGAGTTTTTGTTTTTGTTTGTATGTGCCGTTTCGATGCACTTAAAAAGCACCAGCAAACAAAATTTCTGCGATAAAAAAATCTGTTTGATTTGGTGGTGTGTGGATAGTTTCGCCTTTATGTTCCTGTCCGATCCGGTTTGAGTTTTGTTTTTTGTTTGTTTGTATGTGCCGTTTTGATGCACTTAAAAAGCTCTTCCGGAACCCAAACTGAACTGAGCAAATACAGATGTACCTTGCGTCCTTGCCCAAGGGTGCCCCGGAGGCGGTTGTGGCGGGGGGTGACCTCATTATCCCCACGCTTAAACACAGGCGTTCGAAACATTACGTACATATACTACTACGTATATATATATATATATATATATATATATATATATATATATATATATATATATATATATATATATATATATATATATATATATGAATTTTGGCCAATTTTTACACTCTACTCTTACTGTGAACCTCAAAAGACTTGGTCGATCACGTCATCTGTTCCAGCAGAATATCCAACACCTCTTCGGATGCAACTTTGTGCATAAGATAAATTCTAAACAGTGAAAAAAGGTGACAAAATAAAATTAAAAAAAAAAAAAAACAGAAACCACCACCACCACACGCACCACCAACGACCCAACAACACAATCTCAAAACAACACACGCCCAAAGGCGACAACACGCCCCAAGGCAACCACAGCGCAGGGGGACATGGGGGGGGGGGGTCCACCTGTTACACTAAAATCACTATTTACAGTTTACTTACAGTATATACAACTATCTACACGTAACGAAAACAAAACTTCCCAAAGAGATCGAACGAGCCCGGCAGGGGATTTTTTTTTTTTTTTTTTTTATTTTCCTTTAACGTGCTTCGAAACGGACACGATCGCAAACAAAACTAAACAAAACCCATCGGAAGACAAAAACAATACCAAAAACCATTCACACGCTGCAAAGAAAACGAGTCTCTGTCACCACCAACACCGCCCCGACCCCACAACAATCCGAACACCACAGACCCTTCCTTTTTACGTACATAGAAACTGGCACTGCGAAACAAAGAACTCAAACATAACAACAACTTACAGATACCTTTACATTGGGCTAGAAACCAAAATTTCACAGACACAGTCGAAACAAAACACCGGACATGGAACAAGTGTTCATGTGGCCAACCCCCAGCCCACAACGATGTACTCCTCACACGCACATAGCCTGGACAGACCCAATGTGGAACAAAGGCAAACCTAAAGGCAGACTAACAACTCTTGCTGGGACTTGATCTTTTTAGTCCTTGGGCTCGGTACTGGTCTTTCAGAGAGACGGTCTCCCCACTCTGACACCTCACCCGAGGCCGACCTCGGCAGGGGATCGGGAACGTCCACTCTCTTCGGGAACCCAAACTGAACTGGGCAAATACAGGCGCACCTTGCCCAAGGGTGCCCCGGAGGCAGCCCGAAATTGGACATGTCACAACTTCACAGTCACTCGGTGACAGTGCAGATGGAGAGTACACCCGGTCCAACCTTGAGGCGTCTGTGCCATCAGGGCGATGCCAAGTGAACACGGTCAAGCCGGGATGTTGCGCTCTCCAAACGTCAACCATGTCGTGATTCTTTATGAACATGTCCAATTCCGACATGCCGACACTACAGCTCGAAGAAGTACGTATAGACATTCGATCAAGCTGTGTGTCGGGGACGCAGCTAAAGTCTCCGGCCAGGATACACGGAGCACTGCCAGCAACGAAGGATGACAGGGTCATGAAAAAGTCCCTTCTGTCTGAAGGCCGATTGGGCGCATACACGTTACACAGGAAAAATTTCCCGCTAGGGTGTCTTATTGTAATGCATACCAACCGGCCCTCATGATCAGAATCAACTTTTCCGACCAGGGGAGTCCACCTTGGCGAAACTAAAATAACTGAACCACACGATGTTGTTGAACCAAAGGAAGCATCTAAACCCCCACCCCACTCAAAGGACCAGGTGTGGACATCGTGCTCATTCGTAATGTGGGTCTCTTGGAGGAAAACGAAGTCCACACCCAGTGATTTGCAAAATTGGAATATTCTGGACCGCTTCCGACTGTCCCTCATGCCGTTAACATTCAGGGTCATGAGGGACAGGGGATCAGTCATGGTGGAATATGCAACTACACGTCTGTCTCTGACCTGGCCTTTTTATTCTTACATTGACTTGGTGCTGGTGGCCCAGAAAGATGGATCCCCTGGTCTGACTCTTCGCCTGAAGCTGACCTTTTTAATTTAGACTCTGGTTCTTCGTGCCCCTCCTCTCCACACTTAAAACAGGTGCGGGGCTGTCCAAAGTATCTTATATGGGCTTTGGAACCCCCTATGAAGAGGAAGGACGGTATTTCCTTCTTCAGTACCATACGGAACTGCCTCTTTCCGTTCAGGATGCCCTTCAACTCACCTGCCTGATAGGTGACCCATCGCATGTCGGATACAGTCCCGTACTGACTGAGAACCCTCGCCACCAGGCCCTGATCGACCTCAAAGTTCAGGTACAGAACTGTCACCACCACAGAGCGATCATATGGGGTGACAGTGAGCCCTTCCAACCCTTTAAGGCAAGACACGCCCTGAATTCGGGCAGCATCTGACCTGAACATCTGACCTGATGTTGCGCAAGCGGCTGCAACATCTCTATTTCTCCAATTTCGACACCATTGTCTTTTAACACAGTAAACGCCTGTGGGGGAGGGACACTCACCCCAGACGAAAACTCAAACTTAACAATTGTGCTATCCCGACCTCCGGGCGTAGCAGCAGTTTGTGTGGCTCGAGGCCACGGAATGAAAAGAAAAACTCTGACCAGGGTTTACACAGGACAAAATTTAGGATGAAGCCTACAACCACAAATGGATCAGTTTTAGACCATATATATGTGAGCAAGACAGTGTCAATTACTCTGCTGGTGTACTCAATACTTACTACAGCTACCATGATCCAATGTACCTAGCAACAAACATTGATTAAAGTATGTCATGAAATCATTTCAGCATACAGCGAAGCAATCACTATTTCCAATTATGTTTACGTACAGTATGTAGTATGCCTGCTATATCCCCACATAGCAAGCTGACGGCGGGCCGCCGTCGGCTAAACGACGGCACGGCGGCATCGGCGTGCCGCTGGTTTACCGCCGGCGGCCCGGAGGCGGTGAAAAGTCGGCATGCCGACGGCGGGATTACAGCGGTATGCCGCCGGCGGCCCGACGGCGGTGAAAAGTCGGCATGCCGGCGGCGGGACTACTGCGGCATGCCACCAGCGGCCCGACGGCGGTGAAAAGTCGGCATGCCGAAGGTGGGATGGTGGCGGCATGCCTACGGCGGGCCAACGGTGGCTAAAAGTCGGCAAACCGAGGGCGGCATTGAGTCGGCGTGCCGTTGTTGGGCCGCCGGCGGCTAAAGTTTGGCTTCCCGCCGGCGGCAAAGCAACGGTATGCCACCAGCGGCCCACCAGTTATGAAGAGGGAAAAAGAAGGGTAACACAAGTTTATACCAAGGGCTGTTAATGGACTAATTGTGATTAATGGACAAGAATATGGCGGCACACAGTACAGGGGCCTTGCTTTTATGGGTAATTGCTGCTATAGTGTTTTCAACTATTATTGGATGTAAAATACAGCGATGGTATATTATTTTTTACAACCATTAGCCTACTTTGCGGCAAATCACAAGAGTAAGAAGACATTGGCCTATTGCGTGGGTCCGTATCCACAAAGCAGGCTACTGGAAGTGGCAATCGAGATAGCTTCCGGTGGGGAGGGGGAGAAAATTTTTTTAGTGGGCGAGATATAAAACTGATAGTAATTTTTTCACTAGCCATGTCGCGACAATTTTTCGGGCCCCTGCCCCCCTCTGGCTATGGGTATGATAGTGTTGGTACTTTCTATCCTTTAATGTGATCTTTTTTATCCTTCTCCGTCTTGTCTTCCCGTCTGAGCGACTTCAGGCGATTTCCTCTCTCACGTTCCATAAAATGAGTGCGACCAGAATCCCATTAGACGGCTGCAGTTGCTCGTGCTACATTTACACGCATTTCGACATCCTCATTTGTTGTTAAAAGTTTGCACATTTTGCAGAGATAGGTCATTTAAATTTACATGACCTCACTTGCGAATCCTTGGTGATGAAATTTAATAACGCAACGACTTTTGGCAATGAACATATAGTGAAGTTTACACAAATTAGAGCATGAGTTGCAGATTATTCTCTACAGAGCTGTCTTTGTGTATTGTGTATATGCGCCAGGCCAGGCCAGCACTCACAAAGTTCGCAAACTTGGATCTGCGCTGTGCACAGCATTCATCTCGCATTCACGCATCAATTTTCCATGTGAATGTTATACAAACACAAGTTCAGCTACGCACAACACAGTAAACCTTTTATATCCAGCTCTGACGACCCTCGATATGCAAATCACTAGATTTGGCTAAATGCCAACCAGGGCGCGCAGCCGGGCCAGCTTCATTGCAACATATGTGTGAGCAGACGATAGTTTTTGCTGTACGTAATCCAGTGAAATTGTATTGTGTGCGCTCTGGAACTTTCCATGCATACGAGCGCTACCTTAGCGTGTGCGCGCACATAACTATCGCTAATTATATGTGCAGTGCATGCTTCGCACGAGCGCCTGGGTACGTACCCAGCCTACGCACGTACGTACTTGCATACGACCGAACGTACAAAATTATCCACACTAACTGCCATACGTTGTAACTCAGAACTATGGCCTAGGATGGACGCTGAAGGAAATATTGTTGACATTTTGATGTCGACTAGAGAAATAATTGTCCATTCAACATTCATCATGTTCTAGAGTCCGGACCGGTCAGAGACCACCTGCAAGGTAATACTTTGTTTTCAGAAAATAATACGTAAGGTTTAGTATGTCTAATTTCATTTCAGCTTTAGCGACGACGACTGTGAATGTTGTGAACTTGTGCCGTAAACGTTACGTTAGGATGTTAACGTTAGGCTATGTAGCCAGGAGATCGTTATTAACAGTTAGGCAAACGGCTAAGAGTAAGACTTATTTAGAGTGCCAAAGTTTGGCATAACGTTACTGGTTCGGTTGGCGTCACTATGACGGTAAATTAAGGCATAACTTAAGCCTAAGTTACAGCAGGTCATCCTTCCGTAAAATGGCCAAGGATAGCCTATGTCTAGGCTGCTGTAGTGTAGGCCTTTGGCAAGGCCTACCTAACTTAGGCCTAGGCAAAATCATTCATAGGTCGACCGTTAAACCAGCATTAACGTTAGAGACTAGGCACTAGGCCTAGGTGCCTTGCCATGATAGAGCCACTACATGGCCTAGGCCCCTACCTAGGCCTAGACTAGATAATAGACTAGCCTAGGCTATAGCCTATTAGTAATACTGAGTATTACAGTAGGTTATGTCATCAAAGAAGTCCTAACGTTAGGCTAGACTTCATTTGTTGAGTTCTCCAATTAAGTCTAGCCTAGGCTAACCATGAACTTATGCTAGGCGTAAAGATAGGCTAGGCCCTTACGTTACAGGCTAATGTTAAAATTATTAGGCTATGTAAAGTTGAAGGGCTGTTGTTGAAACTTCATTCCGTGCAATTCCTTTAGGCTAAGGCCAGGTCATTACTGTAGCCTAGTAATAACAAATAAGCTTACAGTAGGCCTAGGGCTACTTTCCTTTCTAATAAATCTTGTAAAAAAGAGGCACAGGCAACTGTAGGCCAACAAATTTCATTTTAAAGTGGCTCAGCCTACCGCCGTACCGGTTATACTGAAGCCCACACATAGGCTTCGGCCTTCAAGGAAAGTTTGTACTACTAACGTTAGATCAGGCCTAGGCTAGGCTACCTCAAAGTTTGAATAGTTCAGTTACAATGAAATTTCATTTTGATTTATTTTGGTGATGATAAAAGAGAAACTTTGATTTAATTTCAGGGTTCTAAAAGGGTTCAACATGGATGTTTGAAGTTGAACACAGTGACTTGGCGCAGTCCTACTCCTTTCATACCAGAAAAGGAACCAAATAATAGGCCACCTACTGTAAGCAACGGACATCATTGTGACTGATTGGAAGAGAAAAGAGCTGTAGCTTTCCAGCACCTCATTGTTCATGTCAAAGTTTACAAATTTGGTAAGTTACATATAAATAAATGATTTAACCTTACAGGATTCTTCTTGCTTCCCATTTTGTTGTGGTCAGAAGTTTATTTCCCCTCAACTATGGTTAATAATAAAAGGGACATAGTAACATCAGCAATAACACATGCAGATTTTCCAAAAAGAATTAAGAAAAACTCAAAATTCTTCGTCAATTTCTACATTTACAAGACCTTTCACTACTGAGATATTACATACTGAAATTTGACCCAAATTAAAACACACGCCTTCACACAAAACGAATTTAAAAACTAAACATGTAAACTTAATACAGTATAACAGAGAATGTGGGTTCTGATGAATGTTCAGTTTTTGATAATTAATAGCCTGCAGGGACTCTTTACATTGAGCCGGTCCCAGGTGATTTTTACCCCATGGTCCCTGAGATTTAGTGCCTGGTATGCCTATAAACAATATGACCAGGCATCATGCCATTTTTGTACAAAGCACCTGGTTTTATCCACCCAGCCACCCCCACCACCACCATTAGTTTAACATTAAACCTAATACTGAAGTCAATATTTTAATGAGTGAGGGCAGTTAGGCATGCATCTTGATCAGGGCACTTAAAATTTCCTTGATTTGTGTACATGCTATGTCATTACATAAGTTTATGAGCTCATTTCTTGTGTGTATGGTCCTACATGTTCAAACTTCTTATATCCATTGTTATTCCATCATTATGCTGAATGCACTTTCAATGATTTGAAACAAGGCCCCTGCTTGGTCATGGAATGATGACACCAAGGACAGCTGAGCCTTAAATCTACAAGACCAGGAACTTCCACATGCTCCAAATCTGCTCAGTATAAATTAGCTCCCTGCATGATGTGGGGGACAAAGTTTTCATATTTATTTCTTTGCTACTGTATGAAGAAAAGAAAACTAATGGCAACAGCTCTGGTAGTAAGATACTACACATTAAAAGAGGGCTGTGTATAACATAACTTGGCTGGACCTACAGTAGCTATGGCAATTCATTTCACAGGGGACATGAAGTGGATTGGGTACAATAAAAAGCCTAATTCGTCATATTACATGAAGCACCGAGAACATTACTGTTCAAAGGAATTGATTTTCAATTTACACAGAGAGCTGCGTACCAAGCACGATATAACGGTCACAAGAACTACACTTGCATGGGGACCATCTGATGTGCATGGTTGATCTATTTTCAGACATTTAGTGTTTTTCCTCCATCATTGAAACTTGGATGTAAACTACTGTACAGTGTAATTAACACATTTTTATCTTTATCGCATTCCATTGTTTCAGCATTAGCCAAAATGGCCCCCAAAAATCAGAAGGGGGAACTACAGGACGGAATAGAAGCTCGACAGTTTTTACCGTTTTGGAATTGTAGGCATGCAAAGACACGAGAGTTGGAAGAATGCCCTGATTCGTCTGCCAACGAAGAGTGCAAATTATCAGTATTAAAGATCACAAGAACATCACAGCAAATATGAATGGACTGGTGGACTTCATGACGACTTCTTTTTCATTGAGAACAGTAGGTCAAGAAAACTAGTTCCTGTTTCTTATCAGAAGTTAAAAGGTACCTTCTGAATACAACTGTCACTAGTACGGTACTCATTCTTGCACTTCTTGCGGAAATATAAAGTCAGTTCAGTAATTTATGGAAAGTGTGATACTCGTGACTTTCGAGATGCTGCACGAAAATCGTCGCCGTCTCATCTAGGATAAAAATGTACAAGGAGTGTGTGGTATTCTGCTGTCTTCGCTTACCTTTGTACGTGTGCTGAGGGAAATGGCAAAATGGGGGAAGGTACATTCTCATTTTTGTCATGTTACTTAATCCTAGAAGACATTTGTTAAAGAAATGCTTTTCTGTGTTTGTGGTCACAATATTATGTGTCGTCACCATGGCTCGAAATAAGCTTGAAAAAGGGCACAGCCAAAATGAGCAAATTGGCTGTCGGTGCTGCTGGTTATTTTGAGCCCTGCGTCACTTTGGCTCCGAAAAATTTTGATTCTGTTTCCAAGTTCGAAAATGTTGATATCATTTAAAAGTGACAGATATTGTGAGGCTTTTTAAGAAACATGTGTTCAACATAAACAATGTGTAACAATTTCGAAATTAATTGAATCTTAGAATTCATAGGCGTAGGAAGCTGTTCAAAACGAGAAGGGGGGGGGGGGGGCTGAACATTTTTAGGATCACCGTCCTGGACGAGGGAGCCTCCCTTTTGGAAAATTTTTGAATATTTGAGGGTCCTTAGATGCAATTTGGTGCAATATTTTGGACAAAGTTCTAGGAAAATTACTGCATATTTTTGACAAAGGAAACAAACAAGGAAGGAACTTCAACCTTGGATTGAGGTGGGGGGGGGGGGGGGCTGAGGCATTCTTCCGCCACACCACATTTTTTACTTTAGCCCCACAGCCCCCTGCTTCCTACGCCTATGTTAAAATTTATAGTGGGTTCAGTGAAAATAGCAATGTGATATCACAATTTACTGCAAATTGCATCTAAATATTCTTGAAACATAAACATTTGTTTTGAAAGTGATGAGGGCACTGACTTGTCATCCTGCCCGGCAGAAAAGGGGAAACCATTCCTGTGTTCCCTTGCAATTTGCATGAAAAAGAAGTAAGTGCCTGAAAGCAACATGGTGCTTCATGTTTCAATATTCCAATACCCTCTGAACCTTTCAAACAAGTTTTCTGGTTTGTTTCTTTTGAAAATAATAATTCTCTCTAATATAATAAAGGCTGCAAAATAATTTGAGGGCTTCATGTCAGAATAAATTAGGGGAATAAAATAAAATGCGTAAGTCTACTTTACTCAAAAGGTAAAGACATTGCTCCCTCCCTCCCCCTTCCCCACCATATCAAAACCCTTGCACATATGACCTTTTCAAATTGGCAGTTGTAAGTATGAACTTATATTATCAGGGATTCCGCCAGAAATGCAAAAAAGGGGGGATTTATTACTGCTAAACTCCAAGTCCAAATTGATGCAGTCCTTAACCAAAGTTACAAGTGGGTTCAGGGGGGCAAATGCTTGCTTCAAGGCCCCATTAAGGTGCAATATGAAGGTTCTAAAGGTCATTTATTTCAAGCATTGTTGCAAAAGTGTCCTCTTCAATAAGTAAGAAACTAAAATGGTGAAATTTTTATATATTTTAATGGAAATGAAGGGGGGATTTTACCTCCCTTCTTCTGGAAAGGTGGGGACAAATCCCCCCCCCCTTTTTCCAAGGGAACAAGCAGTCATCTGATCTCAATTGAATTTTGAAATCAAATGTGAGATATAAAACTCTCTTACTTTCTCTTACTTTCGTTACAAGTTTGTGATGTTTTCACATGAAATGTTCGAATATCAATAGCAAACCAAGAAGTTTTCATGCATGAATTAAACAATTCCGTTACAATAATATTGCACATAATTCTAAAGAGTAACTTACGGATCAGGATATTTGTCACTAATTCATATTTGGGTGACTGAATTTTCTCTGTAATAAAACTTGGGTTCTTTAATCATCAGTGATGCTACAAAAAAGGAACGACAAGGGTATGGAATGAGGGGTGAAACAGGTTCATTTCAAAGCCACCTCCTAAAACAGAATGTGGCAATCAAACTTTAAAGTCAGGCAAGTAGGCCTGTCCTTTTCCAATAGATGGATCAAAAGAAGTATGACGTAGTATTTTCATGTATAGGTGGTAACATTTGATATTGGTTTCAAAAGTGTCAGGTCAAGTTAATTTGCAGTTTAACAGTGATTTTCCTCTTTTCATTACATATTCTTCATACTTGTTTCATTCTAGATTCTTTACTTTACGGGGGAGGTGGGTAAGGAAACTTGGAACTAGCTTGGAGTGAGAATCAGAAAAGAAAGTTCCTTTTTATTAATTTGGGATGGCATAGCTGTACTAGTTATGATTTTCTTGTTTAATCATGTCATTCTGTAAGATGTATAGAATTGGGGTTTAAAGTTTTTAAAAATACAAATCCTTGTGAAATGCTTTACATTAAAAATAATCTTGTTCTTGTTTTCATGCTTTCGCTCGGTAAATTGTACATATAGTACATAAAAGTCTTCTCAGACAGGAATACAACATTGCAAACTAAGTTTTCAACCCACGAACGTTTTTCTTTGTACTCTTGTGGAAACTCAATTATAGGTATAAAGCACTTAATCTTTAGGCTATCATCTGAACTTTTAAAGACTATAGTGCCTTTTGGGTAAAGTTTTGAAAAGCGAAATTAATACTTTAATTGAAAGTGAGGTTAATGTAGCATTCCCCAGAAAAGAAACATCTTTTACAAGTGATATAAAAGAAGAGTATTTTTTCAGATGGAAAATGAACATTTACATGATTTATAAAAAATTGTCCTGCATGGATCAGATAATAATGCTTTTTGAAGAAAACCTTTCTAGAAAATGTTCCACCTTTTGACCAACTAAAACCTGAGGTACGCGTATAATACCTCTGCCGACGGCGGGCCGCCGTTTAACCGGTCTTATCCCCGCGGTTGGCCCACCGGCGGTCCGACGATGGGAAAGCGGTGGTAATTAACCGCCGGCGAGCCGCTGTCTTACCGACTCTACGACCGCGGTTGGCCCACCGGCGGTCCGGCGATGGGAAAGCGGTGGCAATTAACCGCCGGCGGGCCGCTGTCTTACCGACTCTACGACCGCGGTTGGCCCCCCGGCGGTCCGACGGTGGTAAAGCGGTGGCAACCGCCCGCTAGCCGCTGCTATACCGACTCGCTGGCCCGCTGTCGGCCCGCCGGTGGGCCAACGTCGGAAACCGCCGGCGGGCCGCCATCGGACCGCTGGACAAATCTACGTCGGCCCGCCGGCGGTTGCCGCCGTTGGCCCGCCGGCGGTGCCGCCGCCGGTCCGCCATCCGGCCGCCGTCGGCTTGCTATCAGGGTCTACATATGTAGCATACATTTATTGCATTATCAAATATTCTACTGCACCATTTTAATTACCACTGTTGAATCCATTCTTGCTCAACTTGGTGTCAGCAAACCTTACAACTCTCCCCACCCCCTCGCAAAAGCATTATTATCACCAAAACTACATGTGCTAATCCTGTTTAACTTGAACCATTAAATTTGATACAATTGTCAAATACCTAAAGAAATACAGTTAATATTTTTTCTTATTCTTTTCCTGTATAAATACTTTGAAAGTTCTTACTACAAAAACAGTCAGTAGAATATTGTACCATTTAAACTCTCATTTCCCTGTTTTGCTCAAGAAATGATTCACACATCCAGTTACCCTTCTTCTCTATGCCTCAACTCACAACACCTTCCATTCTATAAAGTGCAAAGAATTGTTACACCAAGTGTAGCATTTTTTTCAAGTAAAACATGGGTAGTTAATTCTTTTTCCATTGTCTACTTAGCAGACACTGTATTTTAAATTGTAAAAACAACTCTCAGACTGAAAAAATAACCAACCTCTTTTCAATGGAAATATTTTAATTTTAATTTTAAAATTATCTGAGTATCTCTTCATGCATTCACAAAACTTCTATACATTATGCATGTACAGTACCATTTCTTACTCGACTCCAATTGAAACTTTTTTTTTCTCACACAATTTCCAATCAGTTTTTCCTTACACTTTCTTACAACCAGCCTTGACTGGTTAAATTTCCAGTATTATTTGTGTGACCTGAATCAGTATAACATAACATTTACATGTTTGGACATTTTTACACATAGCATTCTTCTAGTAACTGTGTATCTATTTTTTTATTCTATTTGCAGATGCAAAATGTCTCTGACGTTCTCAACAGCTCGTCAACAAATCCTTACAATCCACCTATTAAGGTTGTGCTGGCCACCAAAAGTGAAAAAATCATCTACAAAAAGGATGGAACAGACAAGGAAATGATGTACCTAGCGTTATGCGATTCAACTGGACACGTTAAGGCAACTCTCTATGACCTGTCAAAAGTAGAGGCTTTTGGCAATGGATCCACCATAATGGTCAGAAGTCACAAATTTTCAAGAACAGTCCTCTCCAAGCAGCAGACTGCAGCAGGCAGTCTGCTCTGTTCGCCCTCCTACGCCACCGCCCATTCCATTGAAAGAAGTCTATTCATCACCCGTGAAAAATAAATAAAGGGCATGGTATCACAGGTAAGATTCTTCTTTAGTTTAGTAGTCCAGTATATTGTAAAGGGTGGAATGTTCTGGCCGCTCCAGAGGGTGTCCTGGTGCGACTCGAGAGGGCCGTGTTTAGGTTTCTTGGTCAGGGAAAACGGAGCTGGTCAGAAGAAAAGTGGTGTACCAGGTTCCTAGGCAGGGGGGATTGGGCCTCGTGCACTTTCCTTCAAAGCTCCGTTTTCTCCTGACGAAATGTGTTTTTAGTGCCGTTTGCCTACTTTGTTCGTTATTGGGGTGGATTATCATTCCGTTGGTTCTTGCCTACCCTGTTTAGCAACAGTGTACCTCACAGCTGGAGGCCCACGAAGGCATACTGTCAGATGAGGGACACTTTCCGTATCATGTCAACTGTTGGGGACATTTCGCAGTCCAGTGCGGAGGACCTGTACCGGTCCATTTTTGATGACTTGGTTGGTCAGGTCCAACCCAACGACTATGCGTCAGGGCCGGAAGTGTGGCGTGTAGTCCACAGCAGGTCACTCGATCACCGCCGGCGTGACCTGCGGTGGCGGATCGCACACGACGCCATCATAACGAATCTCAAGCGCCTTCGGTGGCGTCTTGGAGATGGCATTTGCCCCCGCACTGGATGCACAAGGTGGGAGAGTGTGCCCCATGTGTTTTGGCAGTGTGGCTTAGTGGCCCTCCTATGGGAGTGGTTTCAAGTCCTGGCTGATCGCCTCACGTTTTGCAACACCTGGGCGGTCAGCCAGGACTACGCTTTGTATGGTCTGTCACCCCCGCGATGCAATACAAGTGTTCGCGGGATGGTGCTTTTTACGTGCTAAAAACGGACACGGCCAGACCGTGTTCGCGGGATACTTACCTTTGTTTCGGCCTCCATAAAGCTGGCCTTATGGAGAGACCGGTGTAATATTGTATTTGGGGGAGAGGGGAGGCCCGCGGACGTCCTCCTGGCGTCGTTGTGGACAGAGATTAAGCTCAGGGTGGAGTCGGACTTCGTTCGTTTGCCAGGGACGACGTTCGGCAGGCGGTGGGGTCCACTCGTTTCGGTAAGGGCGGGCCGGGTGACGGTGAACCTGTAAATATTGTGTTGCTTCCATTAGTTTTTCCTTTGTTAATAGTCCTGTGTGGAGGGTGGGCTGGGGGTGATTGTACATGTTAGCCACAGAATTTTTCGTTTGCCAGCTTCATGTAAAATAGTTTTGTAAATAGTTCACAGTTGGGTTTTTGCCGGTCCGGTTTTGGGTCTTTCTGTTTGACAAGTGTCCGTTTCTATGCGTCCTGGGTAGGACGTTAAACTGCATCCGGTTGTGGAGCTTGTTAAAGCGTGGGGATAATGAGGTTACCCTTTGCCACAACTGCCTCCGGGACACCCTTGGGCAAGGTGCGCCTGTATTTTTGGCCCAGTTTTGTTCAGTCTTTTTGTTTTTGTGTAAATAGTGTAAATAGTGTATATAGTGTACATACTGTAAATATAGCAAGTTGACTCCACCCCGGGTCCCTCGTGGCAGGTGGACCCCGCCCCGGACCCCTCGTGGCCCCTTGGGGCAGTTTGTGATGATTGCTTGGTCTGGTGTTTTGGTTTTTTTGGTTGTTGTTGGGTGGTGGTTTGGTCTGGTGTTGTCTTTCGTTGGCGGTATGTAGTAATATTGGTTTAGGGTGGCCGGGGGGAGGTTGGTTTGTGGGGCACTGGGTTGTCAGTGTGTGTGTGTGGTTCTATTGTTGTAATGAACATAATTTTCTGTTTGATTTGGTGGTGTGTGGATGGTTTTGCCTTTATGTTCCTGTCCGATCCGGTTTGAGTTTTTGTTTTTTGTTTGTATGTGCCGTTTCGATGCACTTAAAAAGCCCCCCCCCCTCCGTTTCTATGCACTTAAAAAGCACCAAAGGGTGGAATGGGGTGCAAAGAGGAACCTTCACTCTAAAAGTTAAGTTGGAGTTTTCGTCTGGGGTGAGTGTCCCTCCCCCACAGGCGTTTACTGTGTTAAAAGACAATGGTGTCGAAATTGGAGAAATTGAGATGTTGCAGGCGCTTGAGGCCCGCAACACGTATGACCTCAAGTTTAAGTCTGATGCTGCCCGTGTTAAGGGTGTGTCATGCCTGAAGGGGGTAGAGGGGCTCACTGTCACCCCATATGATGGCTCTGTGGCGGTGACGGTGCTTTACCTTCCCTTCGAGGTCGATCAGCGCCTGGTTGCGAGGGTTCTTAGTCAATACGGAACTGTCTCTGAAATGCGGTGGTGTAAATATACTGCGGGTGAGTTGAAAGGTATATTTAATGGCAAGAGACAGTTCCGTATGGAACTGGTGAGGGACATTCCATCGTTCCTCTTCATAGGGGGTTCCAAGGCCCACATTAGGTACTTTTGCCAGCCCCGTACCTGTTTTAGATGTGGAGAGGAGGGGCACGAAGCCAAGTCGTGTCCCAACAGACGTATGTGGAAATGTTTGCAGGTTGGGGCACGGCAAGGAGCAAAGAGTGTTCCCAACGATGGTACGGTGGCAACCTCTGTGGGGAGGAGGACATGTGTTTGGTTCCTGCACCACATCGTACTCTGCCTCATTGTCAGTGCCGATGTGGGGTCGGCAACCTGGAACCTCTTCGCAACACAGCGCCCACAATATTCAACCCAGGAATTAGAGGAGGCGTCACTTGAGGTGGAACAGGACTTCCTTGCCTTCTAAGCATTGTGAGCGAGGGGGGGGTACTGGGACTCCTGAGGCAGACTGTCCGCCATCGTTGGCAGCGGCACCTCGGGACAGGTTGAAAATAATGACATTAGAGGAGGAACCTCGATCGTGTCCTTCAGGACTCTGCGATGTCGGATGGCGGGGAGCGTGACTCCAGAGCCCTCCTCCAAAGGATCCACCTTCGGGGGAGGGTGTGGTTTTGATTTGTTGTGAGTGGGGAGGGGGCCAGAGTCTGCACTAAAAGAGGTCGGCTTCTGGCGAAGTATCAGAAAAAAGGGGAACCCATGCCACTGTGGGAAGCCCGTACCGAGCCCCACGGATTTAAAAAAGATAAGGTCCCCAGTCAGAGTATTTAGTGTGAATGGATTTTGCCTTTTGTGTCACCGTTTTCTTTTGGGGTTTTCTGTTTCTGTTTTGTGTCTGTTGCCCATGCATAGCCACCAAAAGTTTTTTTGGGTGAGTGTTCAGTGTAAATTATACTCTTTGAGGCAGCTTGTTTAAGTGCATAGAAACGGACACTATCAAACAGGAAGAACCAAATCCGGACCGGCAAGAACACAACCATGAACTACATTTACAAAGTTACCTTACACCAAGCTAGCAAAACTAGTGTAAATAGGTTTGCTTTGTTCCGCATTAGGTCCGCCCGGCTACAAGCATGTAAAGAGCACATCACATTGTTAATACTGTAAAAAGTGGGGGTTGGCCACATGAATGCTGGCCTGGTGTATATAGTTGTCCTTGTGTTTTATGTCACGTCCGGTGTTTTGTTCCGGAGCACGTAGAAGGGACACCCATAGTTACAAAAGCATCATTTGAAAGTGCACTCAACCTGAACACTCTTCTTGTTGATGTAAATGGGTAATGTAAATAGTTTTGCCTAGTGAGATTTTGTAAATAGTCCCTATGTAACTAGTTTGGGTTCGCCCGGGTGGTTTTTGTACATAGCTTATCGCTTGAAATTTGATTGATCCTTTTTTTTTTTATTTTTTTTTTTTTTTAAGGTGCATCGAAACGGCACATACAAACAAAAAACAAAACTCAAACCGGATCGGACAGGAACATAAAGGCAAAACTATCCACACACCACCAAATCAAACAGAAAATTATGTTCATTACAACAATAGAACCACACACACACACTGACAACAACCCAAAAGCCCCACAAATTTCGCTGAAATTTTGTTTGCTAGCGCAATGTACAGAATTCTGTAAATAGTTCACCTTTGTATTTTTGTCCGGTCAGGTTAAAGTTCTCCTTTGTTTCCTCGTGCCCGTTTCTACGTACGTAAAAAGCTAGCTGTACATAGTTATCACAGACATTTTGTTTGCTAGCGCACTGTACAGAATTCTGTAAATAGTTCATAGTTATGTTTTTGTCCGGTCAGGTTTAAGTTCTACTTTGTTTCCTCGTGCCCGTTTCTACGTACGTAAAAAGCTAGGGCAATTGCACAAATCTGGAAAGGCTATCACAGTGCTAGAATAAGGGTTTTAGGACTCGAAGGGCATGTCCATTTGGCTTTTGTGGTCTCTGATTATTTGAGGAGGGCACCAATGCCATCCAATATGGCACTGAGGCCAAAAATAAAATGTGGCAGTGGTGCACCAAGGCCATTTTGTTTTTGTTTTATGGTATATATTTCTGTGTGGGATTCTGCTCAAGTCATTCAGAGGAACAGCACGACGGCCACATACTTGAGGTTACAGTGGCCTTTGTGGCCATAATGACTGTTTTCATAGGGCACCATGGCCATTCCCCCACGACACAACAGGCTATGGTCGTCATTTTTATTTCACCCTATCACAACCAGCAGGTGAGGCCAAGTGGTATCCAACTACAAACCAAATTCTCTGACAAATAATTTACTTCAGATCATCCATTTCAGCAAGGTAGGGCAGGAGGCAACCCATTTCAAATCACCACATAGTCTGTCCCTAATATAGCACTCCACTGTCTCTTATAGACCAACTTGGCAAATTGGCAGATTTATTCACCCAACAAAGGTCTTCCAAAGTTTCATTTACCACTTGCCAAACTGTTTCTGCCCTACCCCTTCCCCTCCCCTGTTAGATAATCTTCAAAATCAAATACTGCTGACTTTTTTTTTTTTTTGCCCCCCCCTATTCATATATGCGCTCTTACAGAAACATTTTTCTCCCATTTCATCTGGCTTGTCTAGCCCTCATGGATGAAATCCCCCCAAAC
>JAIZAY010000304.1:0-61881 GCA_029531755.1 Holothuria leucospilota
TTCGGGTATAACATGTCACCGACCACAAGAGCGATCATATGGGGACAGTGAAGGGTACCCTCTAGGCCCCCTTCAGGCAAGACACACCTTTAACACAGGGCACGCATCAAGCACAATGAACTTTGAGTCATACGTGTTGCGGGCGGCAAGCAGACCATGCAAACATCTCTATACATCTTTAATCTTGTGTAGTCCCCTTATTCTTTAACACAGAAAACGCCTGCGGGGGAAGAGACGCTCGCCCGCGACGAAACTCCAACTTTAACAATTGTGCTATCCCGACCTCCGGGCATAGCAGCAGTTTGTTGGCTCGAGGCCACGGAAAAGGAAAACAAAAAAGACTCAGAACTAGTTTACAAAAGACAGAAAACAGATGAAGTAAGAAAAAAACACAAAGCAAACTCGTAACTGTCATACCATAAGAAACAAGCGATATTACGCAGTCGTAGCACAGACAAATGACAGACCAGACCTACTTATCAACTACAAACAACAAGCACGCTACAAGGTTTGTACACCAATTGCAATATATAGTTACAGCTATCACACCCCAAGTGCAAGTAGAAGTTGAGACACGGTTAAACGACAAGAGTAAGCACGAAACGAGAAAACACGTTCTGCACCCGGACCGGAAGACCAGAGAACTGAACACATGGGGGTACGAGGAACTTGGACTGCACGTACCGTCGTGGTGATTTCGCAATCTCTTTCATTAGCCCATTCCTAAAGAAAGAAGAAAAATGGTTCGCAGTTTAGGTCCATGACCAATGAACTGCGGCCGATCCTCTCTCCCTTCGGTCTGCCTTACGATTTTTACCAACAAAATTGATATTTTCCCGCCGATTCTAGGGTCACACGACGAAGGATAGTGTCTGATTTGGACCGACAGTCGAGAGCTTGAGAGAAAAATTTGTAACTTACATTAGGTTTGCACCACTGGGCGTAAGCAGTGTCGGGTGTGGACAGTGCTCTGTACAGACATTTACAACTTTTATACTACAAATCATATTAAGTAGGATGAGCTCGTTCGTGCGCATGCTGAAAAATAAAAAAAAAACGTGAAAGTGGATAGAAGTTTGGTTTGCTATATGATTGCGAGAAGGCATGGGCCATTTAAACATTTTTTCGGACCGGGAGAAGAAGTGCCTTTAAAACGTTACTAAAAGCACCCAAGAATCGTGTTTTTTTTTTGAAGGGAGCGCCGTCGAGCCGCGCATCCCTAATTTGGGGCTAATTGCCCAAATATGTAAATTCAAGATGACAGCGCTTAGGCGTAGAAAGCCGTTTCTGCGTGGTGGAGGGAGGCGGTGGGGGATGCTGAACAGTTTCGGACCCCGCTGTTTCCTAGGGGAGGGGTCTAAGAGAGGGTGTGCATTTTGTGGAATATTGAAGGGTCACCAGTAAATGCAATTTGGTGTATCACATGGGGCAACTTTTACGGGAAACTACATTTTGGACACTTACCGAGGGGTTCTTCCTTGATTGAGGTAGGAGAAAAACGTTCGTCCAGGCCCACACTGTCCTTGGGTAGGAAGGAGTCTCGATAAAGGTATGCGCGTTCCCTTTTATATAGCCAAAGGACACACTCGGTACTTAAGGAAAGTATTAGGTTTACAGTCAGGGTCATGAGGCAAGCTACGGAAATTTACTACAGCATGAGAGCACGCACAGCCGTACATTACTAATGCTATTCGGATCCTTCTAGATTCCTTTACACCGATTGATAGCGCAATTATCTCTGTATTTGTGTGAAGCATTAACACAGTGCGCCGGATTAGGAACCAGGGGGACATGGCCACCCTCCAATAATATTTTGTGGAGGGGGCAAAGTCATAGATATGTAGGCAATAAAGTAAGTCCTGTCCGTCTGCTTATCTGATGTCATGAAAACACATCGTGGCCCGCATAATACTTTCATACAATAATCTGAATATGTTTTACAGAAAAAGAATACCGTCGCACATCAAAAACCATACTATCAAGGTCAACACTGAGATTTGTTATCAAGAAGTCAGTAATTTCAACTTTCAGGAAATGAAAACGGTCAACTCTCGGGACTTTTCATATTGAGTCGGGAATTTCTTTGGGAAATCAGACATTTTTGAGAAAATAATTGCAGGAAAGTTAATGGTTTAAGTAATGGTTAAGCTATATTATGATACAGGGTGTATGGGGGGGGGGGGCATTGGGCCAAGGACCCCTTCACTAGAGGCCGAGAGTTTTTTAAGTACCTAACATAGGCCAACGCAATTTTTTTAACAACCTTTACTTCAAAAGTAGCACATGTGGCATCAGATTGCATGTTAAGGACACCTAATTTTCAAAAAGTTTTCAAAGGGAGGCCACTAGTTCATTGTTTTCACAGATTCGCTATCAAGCCTTTTAGCCACTAAAAGGCCATTGAGTTGAAACACCCTTCGGTAACAGCTCTCCGTGAAGCTTACTCCAATTCGTCAACTACAAAACCGGTTTGTGCTAGCATTGGGTTCCTTAGAACGTGGGCATACAAGAAATGAAAAGTCGATGCACTTTGCAAAAGAAGCCCTACAGATGGACGTCACCAATCTTGACTTGCCGCACACTGATTACGCCCCTAAGATCAATGCTTTGTAAAGTCGAAATGGCAAAGAGCTGTGGGATTCATTTCCCGAAAACAAATTGTACCGAGTTAAACCAGCAGTCGGAACTGGAAGGACATGGACGCCACCAGAAAACGGATAGCCATGATTTGAGTCCTGACTGGGGCTCGCATCGGTCACACTTACCTCAACCCATGTCTATTTACTTAAGGAAGGATCAGAGGACCAATATTGTATTACCCTGCGAATGTGCTGTCAACGTCCAGTCACTTTCTCGTTTGACTGTTATGAATACTCCCAGATATCGCCGGAAGTACCTACCCCCCCCCCCCCCGCTGTGCCAGGACCTTGGAAAACTTTCTGTTTGAGCAGACCAAGATCCTTTCCTTAGTTTGTCCTGGGCTATCTCAACGAATGTAAACTCATATTAGAAATTTTTGACATGGACTCCCGCATTTGCCTTGAGTCTTAAGTGTAATTTGACCCCACTGTTTAGTTAAGTAATTTGTCCCCCAAACACTGTATTACCGGCAATTAAGCCAAAAAGTAAACTTTTTTCTTGCGTTTCACAAGAATACTGCCTAGTGAGTGCTTTAACGTGCTGAAAAACGGATTGGCCCAACAACCAAAAAAAAAAAAAAAAAACTAAAGACCGACAAACACACCCACAAACAAAAAAACCATGTGGCCCGAGTTGGTTAAGAGGACATTCGTCTTCAATCGAGATGTTGTAGATATCTCAGTGTTCGAAACACTCTTCACGTACTCCCTTATATTTTACGTTTTTAAACTGCATCTGGTTGTGGAGTCTTAGAAACTTTGTACAAAATGATGGATTAATTCTTTACATAATTGTTTACGGTTTCAGGAGTCATTCATGAATTGATAATTCGCAAGGCGGAGAGGAAGATTCAGAAGGTCTTATTTCAGAAGTATAAAAGCTTTCATATGCCATCATATGGGAGACTTTGCGTTTCCTTTGATGGGTGTGGATGGTAAGAAACACGCATATTGGCGATTCGGTGAGGTAGGTTGTCGGTTGCGTTTTTTTGCCTCCGGTCCCGTTTGGGTTTTAGTTTTTTAGTGCCTGTTTCTATGTATTTTTAAAAAACGCTACGAACGGCCAAATGCTACTCACCATCCACACGAGCAGCAAAGAGAAACGAGTATAGCGTCTTTGTCTAAAGCCAACAAACAGAAACAACACAAGGCAAAACCAATACACGCCCAAAGGCAACAAAAACACACCAAGGAAAAAACAAAACATCGCCCGAAGGCAATCACAGCGCGGAGGGACAGCGGGTGGGTGGGTGGGTCACACCTGCCACACTCAAATCACTATTTACAGTGTTGAGTTTAACAGAAGTAGTGCAACTTATTTACATGAAACAAAACAAAACTCCCAATAGATGAAATCGAACAAATCGAAAACAAGAATGGTTTATGCGGATTTGGGAAACGTACACTCGACTTCGGAACCCAAACGAAACGGGAAAATACAGACTGCACCTTGCCCAAGGGTTGACCCCGAGAGGTAAGTTGTGCCAAAGGGTAACTTCATTATCCCCACGTTATAAACAAAGCAAACAAAAAACGGATGCAGTGAGCTTTTTAAGTAGACGTAGAGAAACAGGACACTGACAAAACTAAAAGATGCAGAGTTTAAACGTCCCCTACCCAGGACAACCGTACATAGTGTGCCTTTTTAAGTGCATCGAAAACGGCAAATACAAACAACCAAACAAAAACTCAAAACCGGATCGGGCACGAAACATAAATGCAGAAAAAAACGTATTTACAAACAACTAAAATCAGAACAGAAAAGTATGTTCTATTACAGTAATAGAAACTATATGATACCAGAGTATTTTACTATACCCCCCCAGCCATATATAACACTAGTCTACCAACCATATTGTACAAACACAAGGTCCATATTTTACAAATACAGTATAGTTCTACTATTACACAAACAAAATCAAATATCTTACAAGTGCGTTTTAACGTGCACAGACAAACGGGCACCGATGGAGGAAACGAAAAACTAAGCCCAGCCATATGTACATACGGCCATAACAATCACAACAATATTGTACAAAGTTAACTACACACCCGGAGACCCCGCCCGCACACGAAGACAAAGGTGGGCCCACAACAACACCTGCCGAAACGTCGACCTTTGGCCAACGGGACGACAGTCGCGGCCTCACACCCTAAGCATTTAATATCCGTCCTAAACCGAGACGCCAGGACGCCGTCGCGCCACGAGGTTACATATTATTATTTGCGTAGTTCAGTTCTGCGTCTTCGACGAGAGCAGACGTGTTTTCGTCGAGCTCTCGTCGTTTCGTTTTACCGTGCTCAACCTTTATCACCGTGTGTTAGCTTTTTTTTTTCCGTGCTAGTTGTTGCAATTGTGCATAAATCCTTATCAACTACGAACACAAGCAACGTTATAAGGAGTTGGAGGAGGGCTGCCACAGGATTTTTCTCACCTCTACTGTCGCAAAAAACCCACGTGTAGAGGAGGGCCCCGGGTCCCCTGAGACAGGCTCTCGACATCATCATCCTCGCCGGCCACCCGTGGATCGGCTGACGCAATAGTAGTAGTTTAGTAGTAGTAGAGTAGTAGTAGTAGTAGTAGTAGTAGTAGTAGTAGTCGTGTAGTAGTAGTAGTCGTAGTAGTAGTAGTAGTAGGAGTAGTAGTAGCGTAGTAAAATTTATTTGATATAACAATATCAATAAAATTGAACAATAATACTAAATGCGACAACAAGCAAACGACGAGAAAACGTTAAAAAAAATACCTCTGTATCATACAATTGTACAAAACTTATCAAACTCCTTGGTAAAAAATGGACCGTATCTAAAACGTTTGCCGTACTGCATGCGTGGAAGGGACGTGTAGAGCCTACGTTGGTTTGTTTACGTAAATAATCAGAATAGAGGGTGTAGTTAGTAGAATCCTTCAAACTATAGTCATTAGCACACTGATGGAGCATGTGTGATCACATGTGATACATCAGTAATCGAGAATAATACATTTTAATAACTATTTTCAGATAAATCAGTTAGAGTACTCTACAACACGAGGACAGCCACACCTGGGCCACACAATATATACACAATAAACCGATAGAACAACCATTGTCTGTGCAAAAAAAGCCCAAAGCTAGCTTTATCAAAAATCTACAGCCGAAACCAGTGACAAGGCCTACGTTATAATCAAATAATCTATCTTGTCTGGCCTTTTAGACACAAAACGTTAATCAACATGGGTGCTCCAAGTTAAATGAACTACTGAAAAGTAATCCCTAGCTACTTAAAATCGGAAACAACTTCAATTCATTAATCACCGATAAAAATGGATCATTGACCTTGGATGTGCACGAAAATCTACAATCATCTCTGTTTTGCTTGTTCTTTATGAACAAGTAGTTTCACCTTACACCAGACCAAACGAATTCTTTATGGTGGATTATTAATTTGCTAAAAGTTGCGGATTGTTATTCATTGCACAGACCAATAATGGCTAGTATCATCGGCATATTTTAAAATGTAAACATTGTTCGTAAAAACCCCAGAAGGACCAGCGAGTCAGTTGTAAAATTGCAAAGAGTAGAGGAGATAAAGACAGCAGCCCTGTGCGAACCCCCGTTGGTTCGTAGCCCCTAAAACACTGCCTGTTGACATTGTCACAGTGAACATACTGCGTACGATCTCGAACAGGAAATTATATAATAAAAAGATCAATATTATCACTTGACATATTCTTCCAAGATGCCGCAATAATTTGGAAACAACAAAGGATTGTGTTGAATGCAGAAGGCTAAAAAATCCATTAAAACAGACTCTTTGCATAATTGCCAGGAAATGCCCACATGTTGACGTAAAGCAGTGTCCAACAATAAACAGGCAGTCCTCAGTTGACTCTGACCACTACGATATGCAAACTCGGTAGATTATCAAGTGATAGGAATTACAATTCAAAAATCTCAGTACGTATGAGCCTCTCAAAACACTTCTATTATAACACTAGTTCAAGGCGATTGGTCTATAGTCTGTATTCGCAAACTGGACGAGTCACTTTCTGGGTCTAAATGGCATAAATTTATACTCTGTCTTTCCATATATTTTCGCAGGGATGTGTCCATTTCTAAAACAACAAGTAAAAAGCAAAAATATATAATCTGGTGAGGAGTTCGGAGTGGTAATGCTGTTTTAAAAAACCACTCCCAGGGATGTTGTCGGTGGCACAACACGATGACGAAGGAGCTTACACGACCTGAGAAACAGCAGTGTTGACGTCATACCAGGCTCCGTAAAAAGGCGGTATCCCTGGTAGATTCCACTTCCGGTAGGTCTACAGGGCTGCCGACCGGTCTCTCAAAACGCCAGAAAAGACTGCGTTTGAGGTAGTCAAACAGCCGCCTCCCCTTCTCCGCATTCCCATCATGAGCTTTAGGCCTTCTCCACATTTCCTTGGGATTTGTCGACGCCCTGGACATAACTTTTGTCTTTGTATTTGTGTTTTAGCCGCCCCTGGATTTCAGTTTTTAATCTTGAGGCATTGAGGTGTGTGTCCGAGGTCTTCATAATCCCTATGTATGTGATTAGTGCAGGATAGACCTCCGATGCTCTTCGTCGAAAATGAAATCTGTTTACTGCCATGTCAGATGCATGGAGAGATCTAGCGATCAAGAGCCTCCTGAAAAAGGGATTCCACCATCAGGGCGAGGGCTGGTTTGATTTTCTGTGAGGGCGTTCGACTCGCGGAATCCACACTGAAGAGGTCGGCCTCAGGCGAGAGCGGGGGGGGGGGCGGGGGGGGGTGGGGGGGGGGGGGCGGGGTAGGGGGGGTGTCTGACCGAACCCACCCCGAGTCCACGTAGTAATAAAAAAGGCCAGAGGCCCAGGTAGATGATACGTAGCCCCCTTTGTTTGATCACAATTGGCAGTGTTGATCCTCGTGTCCCTCTTGACCCTGAATGTTAACGGCATGAGGGAACATCCAGAAGTCCGGTCCAGAATGATTTTCAGTCGCTCTGTACGACTCACTAGGGTGTGGACTTCGTTTTCCGCCAGGAGGACCCACCTCACATGTGACAATGAGGACGATGTCCACACCTGGTCACTTTGATGTGGGCGAGGGGGTTTGCACGCCTTCCCCTTTTGGTTCTTCGACATTCATGTGGGTTCAGTTATTTTAGTTTCGCCAAGGTGGACTCCCCTGGTCGGAAAAGTTGATTTCTGATCATGAGGCCATTAGTGACTCGGTTTGGGGGCGTATACCATTACAGCAAAAGCACCCATGTGGGAACACTTGTTCACTGGAGAAGACGATGTACGCTGTCATAATCGGCCTTCTAGACAGAAGGGGACTTTGTTCATGACCACTGCCATCATTCGTTCCTGGCAGTGCCACCTTGTATATCCTGGCTGGGTAGATTTTAACTGTGTCCCCGACACACAGCTTGACCGAAATGGCCTCTTGTACGTCTTCGGGGCTTGTAGTGTCGGCATGACGTGAATTGGACATGTTTACAAAGAATCACGACATGGTTGACGTTTGGACGAGTGAAACATCCCGGCTTGTCAGTCCTGTTCACGTGGCACCGCCCTGATGGCCCTACTCAACAAGGCTGGACCCGGGGGGGGGGGGGGCATTTTAAGTGCAGCGAAACGGCACATACAAAACAAAAAAACAAAATCAAAAACCGGATCGCCGACAGGAACATAAATTAAAAACCATCCCACACACCAACCAAATCAAACAGAAAATTATGTTCAGTTGCATTACAATAGAACAATTAGAACCACACACACACTGAACAAAAAACCCAAACACCCAACAGACCAAACCTCCGCCCCCGGCCACCACCCAAAGCAATAATTACTACATACCGCCAACCCAACCAAAAAAACCAGACACCAACAACAGGGGCCACGAGGGGCCCGGGGCGGGGCCCCACCCCGCCACGAGGCGGTACCGGTGTGGAGTTCAACTTGCCTATATTTACACTATGTCACACACTATTTACACAATTTACACAAAAAACAAAACAAACTGAACAAAACTGGGCCACAAAAATACAGGCGCACCTTGACCCAAGGGTTGTCCCGGAGGCAGTTGTGGCAAAGGGTAACCTCATTATCCCCACGCTTTAACAAGCTCCACAACCGGATGCAGTTTAAAGTCCTACCCAGGACGGACCGGCTGGACCGGGTTGTACTCTCCACTGGCTCTGTCGCCGAGTGATGTGTGAAGTTGTGGCATGTCCAATTTCGGATCATGATGCAGTTACTGTCTCCTTTCAACCCCCAGATTCATGGCCAGCAAGAAGGGGGTTTTCTGGAAAATGAACACAGATATTCTAAATGGAGGATGATTATTGTACCCAGTTTAAGGCCAGGTACGGGGGATGGCGAACATTTAAAGCCGGGCATTCTCTACGGGTTTAGAATGTGGGGATGATGTCAAGTCTCGCATCAAAACAGTTTACAGTTGAGTATATGTGTAGCAAGAGCTCGTCGGAAAAAAGGGAGGAGTTCCCTCTCCCTAGCAGCATAGCGAGAGGAACTCCTCCTTTTCGACGGGATGGGGACACCTCTGCACTCCATGCAATCCAGCAGTATCTTGATGAAAAAACTACATGGGGCCCGTGTTCGTGCTCGTGTTCATTGTGTGGAGGCGGAGGAAAAACCAACCATCAAATTCCTACCGGGACGTATCACAAAGTATGCTACTGACCCGTCGAATAAAGGCAGTCCGTGATGTCCACGGTACAGTACAGAAGGACCCTCTGGACACGTAGTAGAATATTTAAGGATACTAGTGAACAGCTTAACCACCCGAGTGGAGGTTGATGAGGGCCTTCAAAAGTCCCTATTAGATAACATTACCAAGACCCCCACTAAAGAGCAGAACGATGAACTTGGTTCCCCCTTGACTGTCGACGAGCTCTGGAAGGCAGTGGCGAAAATGAACGGTGGAAAGTCACCTGGGTCTGACGGTATTCCGGTAGAATTCTACAAACGCTTTTGGGGTACCGTTGGACACGATCTCCGTGATGTATTCGTCTCTGCCTTCCTTGCTGGCTCGTTGAGACACCCTCGCAGCCGCACAGAGTGAGTAATAACATTGTTACCCAAGCCTGGTGACCCCCTTGAACCTAAAAACAAGCCGACCAATCACCCTGTTAAATGTGGACTACATGATCCTGGCGAAAGCCCTTTGCAACAGGCTAGGCACCGTCATGCCGGAATCTTGTGGGGCCTTTTCAGACAGGTGCGGTGCGGGGACACAGTATGTGCTTTTTAAAGTGCATCGAAACGGCACATACAAATACAAAAAAAACAAAAACTCAAACCGGGGACACAGTATTCAGCAGAACCTCTGGTTGGTGGCGGGACTTGGTCGAGTATGTGATGGACCCGTGATCTTCCTGTGCGCTTTGTCTCCCTCGATCAGAAGGCTTCGACATGGGCGCATGATCACGGGATTCCTTTTAAAGTCTTGAAGAAGTTTTAGCCTGAACTCAGTTTATAGTGTTAAATGGATCACCTTATTGTATAATAGTGTATATAGTCGTGTTATTGTTACATGGCCTACCGTCGGACCCCCTTCAGAGTCCAAACGTGGGGTACGGCAGGGATGCCGCACACTGTCACCTTTGCTCTATGTATTGTTCAGTGAATCCCTCGCAAGAGCCCTCCATGTAGAGCCTATGTTCCGACCTTTTACACATTCCTGGTTCGGTTGCCACAGTCAAGTGCCATCCAGTATGCTGATGATGTTACATGCGGTAGTCTCTAACCTAGCTTCCTTCAAAGCCCTTACTGGCACCCTGTCCACTTTCTTCAAAGAGCAACAGGTGCCAGAACTGATGAACCCACCATAGACCAAAAGGACTCCGTCTAGGTAAGTGACCGGTCGAAACAACTGCCCTTCGTGGCATCATGGGTAGACTACGCCATAAAAATCAATGGCATATGCGTTCGGTTTACGGTTCACCCGAGTCACTTACCTGGAATGAGAAAGTGGACCTAGTGGAAGCTAGGTTGGCAGACTACGGAGGGCGCTACATTAGTCTGATGGGGAAAGTAACAGTAATTATTATTTCTAGTTTTATTTATCCTCTCTTGTGGTACCCGGGCACTGTTCTGCGGCTGCTCCAGAAGGGTGTCTGGGTGCGACTCGAGAGGGCCGTGTTTAGGTTTCTACGGTCAGGGAAAACGGAGATGGTCAGAAGAAAGGTGGTGTTACCAGGACCTTAAGCATGGGGGACTGGGCCTTGTGCACTTTCCCTCAAAACTCCGTTTTCTCCTGACCAAGTGTGTTTTTAGCGTTGTCGACAGTGAGATGCCGTTTGCCCTACTTGTTCCGCTATTGGGGGGGGGGGGGGATTATTGTCACTCCGTGGGTTCTTTCACGTCCTTTTAGTAATAGTGTACCCCACAGGGGGAGACCCTCAGGGACATATTGTCATATGAGGGTCACTCTCCGTATGATGTCAACTGCAGGGGACGTTTTGCAGTCCAGTGCGGGGGACCTGTACCAAGCCACTACGCCTTGGGGCTGGAGGTGTGGCGCGCGTGACGTGCACAGCAGGTCACTAGATCACCGCCGGCGAGACCTGCTGTGGCGAATATGCACATGACGCCATTGTAACTAATCTCAAACGCCTTCGGTAGCGTCTTGGAGATGGATTTGCCCCCGCACTGGGTGCACCAAGTGGGAGAGTGTGCCACATGTTTTGGCATGTGTGGCTTTGTGTCCCTCCTCTGGGAGTGGTTTCAAGGCCTGGCTGACCGCCTCACGTTTCGTAACACCTGGGCGGTCAGCCAGGACTATGCTTTGTATGGTCTACTTACTGCCCCCACCATGGCAATACAGGTCTTCGGGCCATACTTACGTTTGTTTCGGCCTCCATTAAGCTAGCTATATGGAGAGACCGATGTAATATTGTTTTTAGGGAAGGGGGGAGGCCAGCAAACGTCGTCCCTAGCGTCGAGTTGTTTTGGGTTGGCTGCAGTGGCAGTTACTGGAGTTCAGTAGTAACAAAGACTCTTTTGTGTTTCTCCCTGTTGCGCGGTTGTGTTGGTTTGTGTTAGCATTTGTGTTTTGTGAACCGTCATGGTTTTTGTTTGGGTTTGGGATTTTTCTTTAGTTTGCCAGTGCCTGTTTCTACGTACTAAAAAGCTCCTGGAGGCGTCGGTGAGAACGGAGATTAAACTGAGGGCCGAGGCCCGACTTTGCTCGTCTGCCAAGGTCGACGTTTGGCAGGCGCTGGTGGCCAATTGATTCGGTGCGGGCGGGGCGGGGGATAGTTAACCTGTAGTTTTGCGGGAATAAATTTGTAAACTGTCCTATATAATAAACCTTTGGCTTTTTACGTACGTAGAAACGGGCACGAAGAAACAAAGGAGAACTTAACCTGACCGGACAAAAATACCTATATAATAAACCTTTGTAATATACTTTTTAATTGCATCGAAACGGCACATACAAACAAAAAACAAAAACTCTCAAACCGGATCGGACAGGACATAAAGCGCAAAACTATCACATATCAGAAACCACCAAATCAAACAGAAAATTATGTTCATTACAACCAATAGAAACCATACACGACACTGACAACAACCCAAAAAATCCACAGACCAACCTCCCCCCGGCCACACTAAAAACAAAAGGACCACACACCCAAAACCACCACACACGCCGGAGACAACACCACGCCCGACGGCAACACCACGCCCGAAAGGCGAACACCACGCCCGATGGAAACACCACGCCCGAAGGCAACACCACGCCCGAAGGCAACACCAACGCCGAAGGCAACACCACGCCCGAATGGCAACAGACTTAAAAAGCACCGGGGCAAATACAGGTGCACCTTGCCCAAGGGTCACTGCACACCGGAGGCAGCCGTTGTGGCAAAGGGTAACCTTCATTACTCCCACGTTAAAACAACACCACAACCGGATGCAGTTTAAAAGTCCTACCCAGTCCTACAAAGGAATAAACCTTTGTAATATAGTCCTTTGTACATAGCAACACAATTTTTTTGTTTGTAAGGTGCATGTAAATAGTTTGCTGTTGCGTTTTTGCCCGGTCCGGTTTGGGTTTCTCGCCCTTTGTTTCTCAGTGCCCCGTTTCTATGTGTACTTAAAAAGCACACAGTTATTTGTGTGCTTTTTAAGTGCATAGAAAACGGAACACTTTGAAACAAAAAAAGACCCAAAACCGTGACCGGAACAAAAACGCAACCATGAACTATTTACAACTACTGTTACAAAGTACATTAACCTGGCAAGACGAAAATTTTCTGTGTGCTAATATGTATGACAAGCACTGGGTAGGGACGTTATGTCCTGGGTAGGACGTTAAACTGCAGCCGGTTGTGGAGCTTGTTCAAAAGCGTGGGGATAATGAGGTTACCCTTTGCCACAACTGCCTCCGGGACACCCTTGGGCAAGGTGCGCCTGTATTTTTCGCCCAGTTTTTGTGTAAATAGTGTATATAGTGTACATACTGTAAATATAGCAAGGTTGACTCCACCCCGGACCCTCGTGGCAGGTGGACACCGGCCCCGGACCGATCGTGGCCCCTGTTGTTGGTGGTCTGGTTTTGGTTGTTGGCGTTATGTATTATATTGGTTTAGGGTGGGCCGGGGGGAGCTTGGTCTGTTGGGTATTTGGTTGTCAGTGTGTGTGTGGTCTATGTTGTAATGAACATAATTTTCTGTTTTGATTTGGTGATGTGGTGGATAGTTTTGCCTTTATGTTCCTGTCCGAATCGGTTTGAGAGTTTGTTTCTTGTCGTTGTATGTGCCGTTTCGATGCACTTAAAAAGCACAAGCACTCCCCGCCCACCCACCACACAGGACTATTTACAAAAGGACAAGACTATTTACAAAGGCACAGACAAACGAAAAACCCGAACCGGAGCGGACAAAAACGTAACTGTGAAACTTCATACATACTTATTGCTACTTGGGGCAGTCAAACCCCTCTCGACCACCCCGAACCCAAGCTAATACACAGGTTGAGGCTTTTTAAGTGCATCGAAACGGCACATACAAACAAAAACACAAAAACTCAAACAGGATCGGACAAGAACATAAAGGCAAAACTATCCACCCACCACCAAATCAAACAGAAAATTATGTTCATTACAACAATAGAACCACACACACACTGCCAACCCAACACCCCACAAACCAACCTCCCCCCGGCCACCCTAAACCTAAATGTACAAAACCACCCTATATCCAGGGAAGTATTAGTTTATTCAATGCAGATACTACTAACAGTTGCAACATAGGTTCTTTCGTTCTTCCTGGGTAGGACTTTAAACTGCATCCGGTTGTGCAACTAGTTTAGAGAGCTTTTTACGTACGTAGAAACGGGCACGAGGAAACAAAGTAGAGAGAGCTTTTTACGTACGTAGAAACGGGCACGAAGAAACAAAGTAGAACTTAAACCTGACCGGACAAAAACATAACTCTGAACTATTTACAGAAATCTGTACATTGCGCTAGCAAACAAAATGTCTGTGCTAACTATGTACAAAACCACCCCAAACCCAAGCCAATCACGTATGCACTATTTGCAATTTTCCAATATTTACAATATTTACCAATTAACTATCACCTAGCGGCCTGCCCGCACTGAAACAAGTGGAAACCCCAACACCTGCCGAACGTCGACCTTGGCAAACGGACGAAGTCGGCCTCCACCCTCAGCTTAATCTCACGCCCTCACCGACGCCAGGACGACGTCCGCAGCTTCCCATCTCCCCTAAACACAATATTACACCAAGGTCTCTACACAAGGCCAGCTTTATGGAGGCCGACCGAAACGAAGGTAAGTATCCGCGAAACAATTGTTATTGCATGGCGGGGGTGACAGACCATACAAAACGTAGTCCTGGCTGACCGCCCAGGTGTTACAAAACGTGAGGCGATCAGCCAGAGCTTGAAACCACTCCCAGAGGAGGGCCACAAAGCCACACTGCCAAAACACATGGGGCACACTCTCCCACCCTGTGCATCCAGTGCGGGGGCAAATGCCATCTCCAAGACGCCACCGAAGGCGCTTGAGATTCGTTACGATGGCGTCGTGTGCGATCCGCCACAGTAGGTCACGCCGGCGGTGATCGAGTGTCCTGCTGTGGACGACACGCCACACTTCCGGCCCTGACGCATAGTCGTTGGGTTGGACCTGACCAACCAAGTCATCAAAAATGGACCGGTACAGGTCCCCCGCACTGGACTGCGAAACAATGACATTAGAGGAGGACCTCGATCTGTCCTCTGACTCTACGATGTCAGATGGCGGGGAGCGTGCCTCAGAGCCTCCTCCAAGGGATCCACCTTCGAGGGAGGGTTGGTTTGATTTGTGTGAGGGAGAGGGGCCAGAGTCAGCACTAAAGAGGTCGGCCTCGGGCGAGGTGTCAGACCAGGGAATGCATCACTCTGGAACGCCCGTACCGAGCCCAAGGTTAAAAAAGATTAAATCCCAGCAAGAGTATTTAGTTTGATTGGTTTTTCATTTTTTTCACGCTGCTACCAGTTTTCTTTTGGGGTTTCTGTTCTGTTCGTGTCAGTGACACAATATTGTTTGAAAGCTCAATGTAAGTGGGTTTGCCTTTGTTCCACATTAGGTCCGGTCCGGTTGTTAATACTGTAAATGGTAAAGGGTTGGCGAGATGGAATTTTTATGTAAATAGTTTTGCTTTTGTGAGGTTGTAAATAGCCCTATGTGATAAGCCTGGGTTCCAGGAGGAGAATTCTGTAAATAGTTCGCGGTTGCTTTTTACGTACGTAGAAACGGGCACGATGAAACAAAGGAGAACTTAAACCCGACCAGACAAAAATACAAAGGTGAACTATTTACAGAATTGTGTACATTGCGCTAGCAAAAAAAAATTTCTGCGATAACTATGTACAAAACCACCCCGAACCCAAGCCAGTTACATAGGACTATTTACAATCTCATTAGGCAAAACTATTTACAATCTCATTAGGCAAAACTATTTACATACCCATTTACATCAACAGAAGGGTGCTCAGGTTGAGTCTGTTCAATGTTTTTTGTAACTATGGGTGCTCCTTATGTGCTCCGGAACAAAACACCGGATGTGACATGAAACACAAGGACAACTATATACACCAGGCCAGCATTCATATGGCCAACCCCCACTGTTTACAATATTAACAATGTGATGTGCTCTTTACATGCTTGTACCCGGGCGGACCTAACGTGGAACAAAGCAAACCTATTTACACTGAACTACCAAAAAAACTTTGTGGCATGCATGGGCACAGACACAAACAGAACAGAAACCCCAAAAGAAAACGGGGACACAAAGGCAAAACCATTCACACTAAATACTCTGGCTGGGACCTTATCTTTTTAATCCGTGGGCTCGGTACGGGCGTCCCAGAGTGATGGGTTTCCCTGTCTGATACTTTGCCCGAAGCCGACCTCTTTAGTGCTGACTCTGGTCCCTCCCCCTCACACAAATCAAACCAACCCTCCCCCGAAGGTTGATCCTTTGGAGGAGGCTCTGGGGCACGCTCCCCGCCATCCGACATCGCCGAGTCTGAGGACAGATCGAGGTCCTCCTCTAATGTCATTGTTTCAACCTGTCCGGGTGCTGCTGCCAACGATGGCGGAGAGTCTGCCTCAGGAATCCCAGTGCCCCCCTCACACTGCTTAGAGGCAAGGAAGTCCTGCTCCACCTCAAGTGCCGCCTCCTCTAATTCCTGAGTTGAATATTGTGGGCCTGTTTGCGAGGGTTTCGGTGCCGACCCCACATCGGCACGGACATGAGCAGAGTACGATGTGGGGCAGGCACCAAACACGTCCCTCCTCCCCACAGAGGTTGCACCGTACCTCGTTGGGACACTCTGCCTTGCCGTGCCCCAACTGCAAACATTTCCCACAACGTCTGTTGTGACACGACTTGGCTTCGTGCCCCTCCTCTCCACATCTAAAACAGGTACGGGGCTGGCAAAAGTACCTAATGTGGGCCTTGGAACCCCCTATGAAGAGGAACGATGGGATGTCCCTCACCAGTTCCATACGGAACTGTCTCTTACCATTAAATATACCTTTCAAATCACCCGCAGTATATCTACACCACCGCATTTCAGAGACAGTTCCGTATTGACTAAGAACCCTCGCAACCAGGCACTGATCGACCTCGAAGGGAAGGTAAAGCACCGCCACAGAGCCATCATATGGTGACAGTGAGCCCCTCTACCCCCTTCAGGCATGACACACCCTTAACACTGGCAGCATCAGACCTAAACTTAAGGTCATAGGTGTTGCGGGCCTCAAGCGCCTGCAACATTCCAATTTCGACACCATTGTCTTTTAACACAGTAAACGCCTGTGGGGGAGGGACACTCACCCCAGACGAAAACTCCTAACTTAACATTGAGCTTTTTAAGTACGTAGAAACAGGCACTGACAAACCAAAGGATAATCCCAAACCCCAAGAAAAACCCTGACGGATCACGAACACAACGCCAAAGAGACCACACATACCATGCAACAAGGAACAAGAGTCTTTGCTACTACTCAGATCCAGCACTGCCACTGCAGCCAACCCCAAAACAACACTCCAGCCCAACCACCACAAACAACCCCAAAACAAAGTCCCACAATGACCACACACCCAAATCCACCACACACTCAAATCCACCACACACCCAAAGGCAACACTACGCCCGAAGGCAACACCACGCCCGAAGGCAACAACACGCCCGAAGGCAACACAACGCCCGAAGGCAACACCACGCCCGAAGGCAACAGCACTTAAAAAGCACCGGGGCAAATACAGGTGCACCTTGCCCAAGGGTGCCCCGGAGGCAGTTGTGGTAAAGGGTAACCTCATTACTCCCACTTAACATTTGTGCTATCCCGACCTCCGGGCATAGCAGCAGTTTGTGTGGCTCGAGGCCACGGAATGCAAAGAAAAAACTCTGACCAGGTTTTAAAAAAGACAAAATTTAGGATGAAGCACGCTATAAGGTTTTAAGCACAATTGCAAAAAATAGTACAGCTATCACACAGTGATACAAGTTGAGCACGGTAAAACGACGAGAGCGAAACGAGGGGGGGGGGGGGGGGGCTTTTTAAGTGCATGGAAACGGCACATACAAACAAGAAACAAACTCAAACCGGATCGGACAGGAACATAAATGCAAAACTATCCACACACCACCAAATCAAACAGAAAAGTATGTTCATTACAACAATAGAACCACACACACACTGACAACAACCCAAATACCCAACAGACCAACCTCCCCCCGGCCACCCTAAACCAATAATACTACATACCGCCAACAACCAAAAAAACCAGACACCAACAACAGGGGCCACGAGGGGTCCGGGGCGGGGTTCACCTGCCACGAGGGTTCCGGGGTGGAGTCAACTTGCTATATTTACACTATGTACACTATATACACTATTTACACAAAAACAAAAAATAAACAAAACTGGGCCAAAAATACAGGCACACCTTGCCCAAGGGTGTCCCGGAGGCAGTTGTGGCAAAGGGTAACCTCATTATCCCCACGCTTTAACAAGCTCCACAACCGGATGCAGTTTAACGTCCTACCCAGAGCGAAACGAAAACACGTCTGCTCTCGTCGAAGACCTGAACTGAACTGACCTGACCTGAAATAGTTCGCGGTTATGTTTTTGCCGGCCCGGTTTGAGTTCGCCTTTGTTTCGCCGTGCCTGTTTCTATGTACGTAAAACGAATCAATAGCCTATGGTTTGGTTATGGTTCACCAGAGTCACTTTCCTGGAATAAGAAAGTGGACTTGGTGGAGGCTAGGTTGTTGGATTTCAGCGATCGCTACTTAACCCTGTTGGGAAAGGTAACAGTTATCAATCGCTTTGTATACCCTCTCTTGTGGTACCCGGGCTCTGTTCTGGCAATTCCAGAAAGTGTCCTGGCGCGACTTGAGAGGGCCATATTAGGATTTCAGTGGTCAGGGAAAACGGCGTTAGTCAAAAGAAAGTTGGTGTACCAGGAACATAAGTGCGGGGCCAAGGACTCGTACAATTTCCCTCGAAGCTCCGTTTTCTTCTGACCAAGTGTGCTTTAGTGCCGACGACAGCCAGTCGCCGTTTGCGTACTTTGTTCGTTATGGGGGGGGGGGGGGGCTAATCATTCCTTCCCTGTTTAGCAACAGTGTGCCCCATAGCTGGAGGCCAACAAAGACATACTGCCATATAAGGGACACTCTCCGTATTATGTCAACAGTGGGGGACATTGCGCAGTCTAGTGCGGGGACCTGTACAGGACCGTTTTTTGATTACATGGTTGGCCGGGTCCAGTCCAACCACTATGCATCTGGGCCCGTGGTGTGGTGTGTATTTCACAGCTGGTCACTTGATTACCGCCGGCCTGACCTGCTGTGGCGAATTGCACACGCATCTCAAGCGCCTTCGATGGCGTCTTTCCCAATGTTTTTCTTTTTTAGTTTTACCTTTCTTATCTAGCTGACACTATATAACACATTTGTGTTGATGTGTAGTTAAATCCCATCTAACTGACTGACTGACTGACTGACTAACTCGATGGCGTCTTGGAGATGGCATTTGCCCCGTAATGGATGCACAAAGTGAAAAGAGTGTGCCCATGTGGTTTGGCAGTGTGAGTTTGTGGTCCTCCTCTGGGAGTGGTTCCAAGCCCTAGCTGACCGTCTCGCGTCTGGGTAACACCTCGGAGGTCAGCCAGGACTACACTTTGTATGATCTTTCGCCCCCGACCTGCCCTGTAAATGTTTGCCTCTATAAAGCTGGCCTTGTAGAGACCGGTGTAATATTATTTTTAGGGGGGTGGGGAGACCTGCAGATACCGTCCAGGTGTCGATGAGGACGGAGGTAAGGCTGAGGGTTGAGGCGGACTTCGCTCGCTTGCCCAGGGAGGCTTTTGTCAGGCGGTGGGGTCGACTTGTCTCGGTGGCGGGAGGTCGGATGAGGGTTAACTTGTAGAAATTGTAAGACAGCACTTACCACCTGTAGTTGAATGTAAATAGCTCCGGTTTGGGGTGGTTTGAAGGGGGTCAGTTTACAAGTACTGTGCGTAGTTGCTCCAAGAAAGACTCTTCTGGTTGCTAGTTTGATGTAAATAGTTTTGAATTTGTGTTCAAGTCTGGCCACGGCCTTTTTCTAGTTGTGGCTCACTGGCTTGTTTTCCCTACTCCATTGCGTATGCTGAGCTCGAAGCACAATGGTAATAGGTTCCATTTTTAATGTCTTCAGTATGACCAGGAGTCGAAGCCCAGACCTTCCGTCTGACGTTTCGGAAGACGTTCGGCTGGCGGTGGGGTCCACCTGTTTTCGGTCCGGGCAGGTCTGGTAAAGGTTTACTTAAAAATATTGTTAAAACATGTTACATATCATAGTTAATGTAGATGGGCTTGCCTTTGTGTTCATGTGTTTTGGTATTTTCTGCTCCGTTCGTTTCAGTTTCCAAGCACGTAAAAACAACGTTTTGTTTACTAGCGCAATGTACAGGATTCTGTTAATAGTTCACAGTTGTGTTCTTGTCCGGTCAAGTAGTTTAATTAATCAAAATAGCTCTGGTTTGGGATGGGGTTGGAAGGGTTCAACTTGAAAGTTATGTACATAGTTACTACATAAAACACACTTCTTCTCTGCTAGTTTAATGAAAATTGGTTTGCTTTCAGCCAATCTAGAACGAGACTTTGCACGTCAGGTTGTTCGGTAGTTATTGTTGAGTTGTCTCTTGGGGGCGTAGCTGCTTATGGGAGCAGAACTTCAGTAGTATTGTTTGGTTTTTGCCCCTGGCTCTTCGCCAGAGAGTTGAGGGGACTTGCGAAAAAAAAAACTGGTTTGCCTTTGCGTTCATATCTGGTTCCGGTTTTGGTTTGTACTTTGTGTTCCGTTCGTGTCTTTTTCAAGCACTTTAAAAGGAATCATTTACAACAATTTACAGTTTGCTATTACATCATGTAGATTTGGTATTGCAATCACAGGTGTGCAACAACCCTGACTCTGTGGCACAGCTTACTTTCCCCGTCACTCCTCCCTGGAAGTTAGACGAACCGGCTGTTGACCTTAGTTTAAGAAAATATCTGAAGAACCCAACAAATGAACTTGTGTTCCGTGCCAGCTTTAATGAGCTGAGACATAAATATCATCAGTATCATGCAATCTATACTGATGGCTCCAAAGCCACTAACAGGGTTGCGGCCGCGGCGTCGGGCCGCGATGCATCCTTGCAAGTCAGACTACCAGATGATGCATCAATATTCACTGCCGAACTCCAGGCACTCAAGATGACATTTGATCTGATTGAAAGCTCAGACAATCATCAGTTCGTTGTGTTCACAGACTCACTATCAAGCCTTTTAGCACTAAAAGGCCAAGAGCTAAAGCACCCTTCAGTAACAGCTCTCCGTGAAGCTTACTCCAATTTGGTTCGGCTACAAAAATCAGTTGCGCTAGCATGGGTCCCTAGCCACGTGGGCATTCAAGGAAATGAAAGGGTGGATGCACTTGCTAAAGAAGCCCTACAGATGGACGTCCCCAATATCTACTTGCCTCACACTGACTACCGGCCTAAGATCAATGGCTTTGTAAAATCAAAATGGCAGGAACTGTGGGATTCTCCGAGAACAAGCTGTACCAGTTAAACCGAGGGCTGGAACTGGAGGACATAGAACCCCCAGCAAACGGAGAGATGATATAATCCTGACTAGGGCTAACATCGGCCACACATACCTTACCCATGCCTATTTACTTCACGGGGACGAGAGACCATATTGTATACCCTGTGATTGTGCTGTCACCGTCAGTCACATTCTGGTTGACTGTCACGAATATTCCCATATTCGTCAGAATTATTACGCTGTGCCAGACCTGAAAACTCTATTGGAGCGAACAGATTCTTCCATTATTCTAGGCTTTCTCAAGGAGAGTAGACTGTACAGAAATTTTTGACATGACTCCGGCATTTGCTTGGATTTTTTAGTGATACCTGAAAAGTTTTTCTAGTGGAACTTGACACTTTTGACCCTTTTTTTATTTTTTGTACCCAACATTGCCCCTTTTTCTTTCTAGGTGACACTATATAACACCTGCGTGTTGGTGTGTCGTAAAACCCTATCTAACTAACTTTTGGTATTGTGTTTGTGATCCGGTTTGGACTTGTTTTTGTTCGTGATCGTCTTAAACACGAAAAAGTGCTTGCTATAGTCGACCACCGGTCAGCCAACCTCCTGAATAAGAGATCAGAAATCTTCTCCGAATGCCAGCGTCACATCTCAAGCCCATTTTTTCATCTGGTTGTGGAGTTTGTTTAAACGTGGGAGAAATGAGGTTACCCTTTGCCACAACTGCCTCTGATGCACCCTTGGGCAAGGTGCACCTGTATTTGCCCAGTGCTTTTTAAGTGCTGTTGCCTTTCGGCGTACTGTTGTCATCGGGCGTAATGTTGCCTTCGGGCGTGATGTTGTCCTCGGGCGTGTAGTAGCCTATGGGCGTGTGGTGTTGCCTTCGGGCGCGGTGGCCTTTATGGGAGGGTTGGTTGACGGGTGGGACTTTGTTTTGGGGTGGTTCGTGGTTATAAGGCTATGGTGTTGTTTTGGGGTTAGCTGCAGTGGCGGTTTCTGAATGTCAGTAGCAACGAAGACTTTTGTTCCCTGTTGCATGGTGTGTATTGTTTGTTTTGGCATTGTGTTTGTGATCCGACAGGTTTTTTGCTTGGTTTTAGGGTTCATTAGTTCCTCAGTGCCTGTTTCTACGTACTTAAAAGCCCATTTTTTTCATCTGGACCTCCTAATAAACGCACGAACGGTGTAATATTGTATTAAGGGAAGAGGGGAGGCCCGCGGACGTCGTCCTGGCGTCGGTGAGCGCGGAGATTAAGCTGATGGTGGAGGCCGTCTCCGTCCGGTTGCCAAGGTCGACAATTGGCAGGCAGGTGTTGGGGTCCACTCGTTTCTGTCCACTATGTTTTGTATATATATATATATATATATATATATATATATATATATATATATATATATATATATATATATATATATATATATATATATATATATATATATATATATATATATATATATATATATATACAAAAGAGAATGAAGAGAATGAAGAGGCCGGTAGCAACAATATTCCTCAAAAGACTTACAGGATCCTTTTGGATTCAATAGACTCAATTTTTAAAATTTCAATAAAAGAGTAAGACACTAAAAAGGAGTCAACTGCTCGTCTAAAAGTTGTTAAAACCATCTCAACACGGAGCTTTCGTCTTTTATATCAGACTTCTCCAGCGTGTGTGATAAAGCAAGCATTAAAATCCTTATATATGTGCACCAGAGATTGAAAACAAGTTCGATCCAAACACCTAAATTCCCTAAAACTTGAATGATGCGTAACGCCATATAAAAGGCTTCTGTTCACCCTCTGACAAAATAAAAGGCTTAAACTTAAAATCCATTCTAATCCAACTTCCTTACTGTCCACCTGGAAGAAGACGTTAAAAGTACAATGCCTAAAATACCTAAAAAATAAAACCTTAAATCAAAATAAAGAAACACAACCAAAGAGCCTACGTGGCAGAAATTTGTCTTGAGTAGCTATAGCAATTTCAGAAACAGGGAAAGAGGGTGCTTTAAGTGTAATAGAGTACGCTGTGACTTATGTCATCATTATCTAAGAGAAGGTTCTCATTTTACTAGTTCTGTTACCGGTAAATCCTATCCTATTAATGAAAAAGTTTTATGTACGAGTGTTAATGTTGTTTATTTAGCAACTTGTGTTAAATGTAATGTACAGTATGTCGGTTCTACGTCAAATCAATTCAAAGTAAGATTTAGAAACCATAAGTCCGACATGTTGCATGGAAAAAGTAGATGTGAATTTGCTTTTCATTTTAAAACTACAAATCATAGCCTTCGAGACATTCAGTTTATGGTCATTGAGCAAATTACAAATGATAGTCAAGTTGAAAGTATTTTAACTAAAAGAGAAGGATATTGGCTAGCCCAACTTCAATCTATTCACCCATTGGGACTAAACAAAAGAAAGGAATTTAACTCTTATAAGAGGATTAGTTTCTTATCTTCTTAGAATTTTTGGTGATTTTAATGTTTTTTTTTTTTTTTTTTAAATTTCTGCCACGTAGGCCCTTCGGTTGTGTTTCTTTATTTTGATTTAAGGTTTTATTTTTTAGGTATTTTAGGCATTGTACTTTTAACGTCTTCTTCCAGGTGGACAGTAAGGAAGTTGGATTAGAATGGATTTTAAGTTTAAGCCTTTTATTTTGTCAGAGGGTGAACAGAGGCCTTTTATATGGCGTTACGCATCATTCAAGTTTTAGGGAATTTAGGTGTTTGGATCGAACTTGTTTTTCAATCTCTGGTGCACATATATAAGGATTTTAATGCTTGCTTCATCATACACGCTGAAGAAGTCTGAAATAAAAGACGAAAGCTCCGTGTTGAGATTCTTTTAACAACTTTTAGACGAGCAGTTGACTCCTTTTTAGTGTCTTACTCTTTTATAAATTTAAAACCACAAATTTGGTTACGTTATATTTACGATATCTTCATGATTTGGCCCTACGGTGAAGATAGCCTAATTTTCTTTTTTGGAAAACATCAATTCGTTTCACCCCAAACAATCAAATTCACGGCCGACTCTTCAAAGGTCAGTGTCCACTTCCTGGACACAACAGTGACCATAGAAAGTGGTTCACTCAAAACTGACTTGTTCAACAAACCCCCGGACAAGCATAACTACCTACTACCGAGCAGTTGCTATCCCCCGTTCTGCACCAGAAATATTCCATACAGTCAATCACTCCGCATCAAACGCATCTGTTCCTCTGAAACAGACTTTAAAATTCACACCAACGAACTGTCTAGCCACCTCCGTATCAGACAGTACCATCAGGGTTCTATTGAAAATGCCATCAAAAAGGCAAGGGATACCCTGCGTTCTGAAACACTAACACATAAAACCCGTCAGTCCAATTCTAATAGAGTACCATTGGTAACTGAGTACCATCCTGGTCTACCACCACTCGCCAAAGTCATCCGAAAACATTTGCACAAGCTCGGTTCGCCTAAAGTCTATCTTTCCCGATGCCCACGTTATTGCCTTTTCGCGTCCCCCTAATCTACGGGGCATTTTGGTTGGGGCAAAATTCTAGGACAAAGCCTCAGTCGAGGCTTACAACGACAATTTTGGTTGTTCACCTTGCCCGGCCAAATGTAAGACGTGCGCTCTGGTTGATTCAACCAATGTCAGAGCTATCAAACTGTACGCACTTTCCAAATTAGACAGTCAATTAACTGTCTCTCCAAAAATGTCATTTATATCATATACTGCAATCTGTGTGGAACCCAGTAAGTAGGGGAATCTAGAAACTCACCAAGGGAGCTTTTTAAGTACGTAGAAACAGGCACTGAGAAACTAAAGGAGAACCCCAAACCCAAACAAAAAACCTGCCGGATCACAAACACAATGCCAAACAAACTATACACACCATACAACAGGGAAAAAAAGTCTTTGTTACTGCTGAGATTCAGAAACTGCCGCTGCAGCTAACCCCAAAACAACCACCCAACAACCCCAAACTACCCCAAAACAAAGTCCCACCCGTCAACCAACCGGCCCACAAAGGCCACCGCGCCCGAAGGCAACACACGCCCAAAGGCTACCACACGCCCAAAGGCAGCACCACGCCCAAAGGCAGCACCACGCCCAAAGGCAACATTACGCCCGATAGCAACAGTACGCCGAAAGGCAACAGCACTTAAAGAGCACTGGGCAAATACAGGTGCACCTTGCCCAAAGGTGCCCCGGAGGCAGTTGTGGCAAAGGGGAACCTCATTACTCCCACGTTTAAACAAACTCCACAACCCATAGCCGGATTTAAATTCAGGGGATCCGTAACCTGTCATATGAGGGGGGCCCTACGAGTGTAATTTTTAGTGATATTATTTGTGGGTGGGACTAATACGTGAAACTAAGTGGAGCGCCACCACCATCGGCTGATTAGCGTCTAGCCTACTGAGAGACTTTTTGGACAAAGTGCCGATGCCGGTAAATTACCAGAAATGCCACTTCCAGGCCTGTCAACTTGCATAAGAAATTTTAAACTCCCTAAAGAAAGACAACTCAGACACATTCTCTTCCGTTAAGCAATTTGTGTACGGGAGACATAGAACTTGACATATAAAATCTGTTGTTTTATTTTATGTGTTAAATAGGATATCAAAGGTAATATATGTACATAGCATTGGCATAGAAATCCATAAAAGATGGTCTTGAAAGTCCAAATTCATTTTTATTGCATCAAGAAATTCATCTTTATTGCATTAAGAAGGTCTATCTGCAGGTAGTACAATAATCGTTTCATCAATAACTACATACAGAAATGCGCTTGGACATTCTGATGTACGGAAGCATATGATATGTATCAAGAAAATCGATACCGAGAATTTGACCTTTCGGTGCAGGACCATTACTTGTAGTCATGTCAATGCAAAAAAGTCTAAAGTGAAATGTGTAAATATTCAAAATAAACAAAATACATTTACAATTCTGTCTCAGAGGTAAGAGGTTTGGCCAGAGGAGACAAGAATGGTATTTAGAGGAACTTTATAGTGTAACGGCGTCCCAGGGGTCCGTGTGGGATCTTTTGCGTACTTACGGCAAACTACAGATGGGGGGGGGGGGGGCAGGTTAACTTAACGCTATGACGAACAAAATAACTTACAAACACAAATTCTAAAGTGTTCCTTGACGTTGATAGGTTTTTTTATTCCAGAATGATTAATTACAACAGATCAAGAATGTACAGATTGATTCTTATGGGGATTGGTCATAAAATCGATTGAGCAAAAAGACTGGAAATTGCGGTGGCCTTCGAGCGTCTTATGTAAAATCCTGTGCAGTTAGTTAGTTAGATGGGATTTAACGACACATCAACACAAATGTGTTATGTAGTGTCAGCTAGATGAAAAAGGTAAAACTAAAAAGGGGAAAACATTTGGTAAAATCCAAAAATGTCTATACAAAAGCAAATGCGGGAGTCATGTCAAAACTTCCTGTAAAGGTTACTTTCTTTGAGAAAGTCCAAAATGAGAACGGGATCTACGTGCTCAAACAATGTCTTCAGGTCTGGCACAGTGTAATACTTCTGGCGAATATGGGAGTATTCATAGCAGTCGACGAGAATGTGACTGACGGTGACATCGCAATCACAGGGGATACAATATGGTCTCTCTTCCCCGTGGAGCAAACAAGCATGGGTTAGGTAAGTATGACCTGTGCAAATGTGCAAATCACTTCTGTACCTCTCACACGAGCCGTGCATCACGTGCTAAACTTCGGTGCGTCAAGTGCGAAACAGATTTTTGCATCCTTCACACAAGCCGTGCGTCTCGTACTAAACTTTGGTGCGTCAGATGCGAAACAGAGTTTGCATCCTTCGCACGAGCCGTGCGTCTCGTGCTAAACTTTGGTGCGTCGAGTGCTAAACAGCTTCTGTTTCTCTCACACGGTCCCTGTGTCCCGTGCGAAACTCTGGTTCGTCGAGTGCTAAACAGCTTCTGTTTCTCTCACACGGTCCCTGCGTCCCGTGCGAAACTCTGGTGCGTAAAATGCTAAATAATTTTTATCTTTTTTTACACGGTCCTTGCCTCCCGTGTTAAGTCCTAGCTCTAACAAATGATAGAAATAATTTTTTAGGTTTACAATAGTTCAGATAAAAACCGAATTACGGCCCTTATTAGCAGCGGCTAGACATCTCCACCAACCTGTGAGTAATTTGTCTAAGATTCTAGCCGTATTTATGACTCCGCCTATCTAGTACAGTCGGTTTAGGCGTGAGAGTGCTTTTCAGCCCCCTTTCTCCCGGGACCAGCCTTTCTGACCCTCAAGACCACAAATTAACGAAACGCCACTCCCTCAAAACATACTGTGCTTCCCACTTAGCCTATTAACCAGCCTGTCTCCTTGGGTTTCTTCACGCCTTTGTCCAAACCCTCCCCGAGACGGGCTTCGCAAACTAATTAATTTATTTATTCAAGGCTTAGAATATCAACTTACAACTTACACCGGGAAAGCTGCAGTCTTCTTAATAGGGCGGCGCGGGTTGTGTTACAGCACAGCGTGTCTGGCTGGACAGTCTAGACAGTACAGGGTGGGCCACAAAACAATTTCACAGAAAAAAAGAATACAGAAGACCAGAGCTGCAGAAATCACTGATTATTATTATCGGCTACTAAAACAGCAGATCACTAGGAATTACAAACAAGGAGCAGGCAAACTTTCCGTCACACTACCCCCTTCTCTGAAAAGAATGCGTCCCGCATTAACTCTAGGCTTGATCCTTCGGTGTGGGTTGTACCTCCCTGGAGTCTATTTCCAAAACTCTCACGTCTGGGTACCGCACGGTCTTGATTACCCGCTTCATTGTCCAGCCGACTCCTATGACGTAGCTATGGTAACTCATACTTTTCTGGACGTGATCGCCTTGGTCCTGATCAGCCCGCCTTACCTCTTCTTCACCGTTTTAGCTTCTTCATCATTACTTACAGGGGACCATGGTGCCGGACTGGGGGATCTGGTTGAAAGAACGTCATCTTCGGCTTCTTCTTTTTGCCCTCCCTTTTTTTACCTTAGACTCGATTTTTCTCCGTTTCGGACTTGTCGGATTCTCGAACGGTTCAATGCTCTTCTCCTGCTTAGAGAGACATTCCCTTTTGCTCGTAGTCGGTCGGTGGAGCTTGTTTTCGTGCCTTTGTAAATCCCCCTTTTGGTTGCTTGGGTAAGGGCATTGTGTACACTCCCACAACCTTGCCTGGTGTTTCTCCTCAGCGTGCCGCATGAGGGCTCCTTTGTCCACAAACCTCAAACCACAGTCTCTACATCGATATTCGGTCGTGAAAAGGGATCTTGCAGTATTTTCTGCCCGGGCCTCTCTGTCCTCGGATCTAACCTATCTTTTTCTGTAGGGGGATCGACTTCTCCTCGACTGAGACATCTCGAGGCCATAAAACTGAAGGAACAAAACAAAACAAAACTTTTAAGACATGAAATTCCAGTATTACGTTTCAAAGCCATATCTTATGGAGGGGGGGGGGGGGGGGCTTTACTATTATATCCGCTCTGCCAAGCTGGATTTCCACAGCTGGTGAAACCTGTCCCTCACTCCTTATTGTGCATTGGACCCCGTCATCTCTGTCTAAATTTTTATGTTCTTGATTTGTGTTTTAGGATTGTTCCCTTGAGTGACTGTCTATGCTAGTTAACTCAACTGTATCCGGTTTTGCACCCTCGGAATACTCTCCCTGCCCTTTTGCTTTTACCCCTTCCCCACGAGTTTGCTTTTTCGGTTCGAAACGTTGCACCCAGGCAGGTCTGGCAATGCCCTCGTACCGCCGGATGCAATTAAAATGAAGAACCTTTGGTTTCCGCTAAGGACTAAATTGAACCCGATAAAGAATGTCGTTGATTCTATTAACAATGAGGAAGGGAACCTTCCGAGGACGATGTAACTTGGGGTGAACGCCCCTTTCCCACCGCAGGTTGATACACCCAGACGAGATCACCAGGCTCAAAGGTGTCCATGCTGGAATTTCTGTCTGCAAATTCCTTTTGTCTCTCGCCACTAGACTTCAAGTGACACCTAGCCAATTCGCTGATTTTCTTCAATTTCTCCTTTAAACTTTCTACAAATTCTGGGTAAGAGGCCGCATCCTCCTTACCTTCAGCCGGAGATGACCAAATGCACTCCAAGGGAGTTCTCATCTGCCTTCCAAACATAATTTCTGAAGGGCTAAAACCCGTGGTCTCGTGTACGACAGATTTATACGCCATATTCAAGTAGGGGAGCCAGCTATCCCAGTCTCGTTGATCGGAGGAAGTTACAACAGCAAGCATCGACTCCAAAGTCCTGTTGAATCGCTCAACCATACCATTCGACTGTGGATGGTATGGTGTGGTCCTGGTCTCCAGGACACCAAGAAGCTTGCACACCTCCGGGAACAACGACGCCTCAAACTGTCGACCCTGATCCGAATGCAGTTCTCCTGGTATACCGAAGCGACAAACAAAACTCTCGACAAGTACTTTGGCAATAGTCGCAGCTTCCTGATTTGGTATAGCTTTTGCTTCGGTCCACTTGGAAAAGTAATCACAGATCACTAGGGTATACTTGTTCCCCCTCTCAGTGGTTAGGTTAGGTTACATGGGGTTTAACGATACACCAACACGATTGTGTTATGTAGTGTCAGCTAGATTAAAAAAACAATGGTGAGGCGAAATCACCTGAAAGGAAAAAGGATTGGGCAAAATTCTACTAAAATGTCTAGACAAAAGCAATTTTGGCAGTCAGGTCAAAATTTCCTGTAAAGGTTACTTTCTTTGAGAAAGCCCAAAATGATGAAAGGGTCTGTGTGCTCAAACAACGTCTTCAGGTTTGACACAGTGTAATACTTCTGACGAATATGGGAGTATTCATAGCAGTCAACAAGAATGTGACTGACGGTGACAGCACAGTCACAGGGGATACAATATGGTTTCTCATCCCCGTGGAGCAAATAAGCATGGGTTAGGTAAGTGTGACCTATGCGAGCGCTAGTCAGTACCAAATCATCTCCCCTCTCAGTGGTCGGCAGTGGTCCCATAATGTCCATAGCTATTCGTTGAAGAGGCTCTCCGGCTTGATATTTCCTGATCTTGCCTTTTCGCTTGAGCTTTGGTCCCTTTCGAGATTGGCAAAGGTCACACTGTCTACACCACAGCTCAACGTTGTTTCGATAGCCACTTCAGTAGTAACTTTTCCGGATCCGCTATATTGTTTTTCTGCTCATGAAATGTCCGGATACGGGGTGAGAATGAGCGAAATCCCAAACCATGCGTTTCATTTCACTAGGAACAACCAGCTGGGCAGTACTCGTTAGGCCATCATTGGACTCAGATCTGCGATAAAGTACCCCCTCAAGTAAATAAAGACTATCCCATTGGAGCCAATAATTCTGAACCGTGCGGTTCATACACGAAACTTCTTCCCATACTGGACGCCGCCCCTCCACCTTCCACTGTACCATTATACGGGTATCTTCATCAAGTTGCTGTAACTCCCGCAATTTAGCCACCGACCAAACTCCTGGCCACGTAGGCTTGTTCTCCAGGGGGATACTTGAAGTCATCTCATTGTTGGCTTCTCCCTCCTCCGGTTTCTCCTCCGGTTCCTCCTCCAGGTGTTCCCCTGGCTTCTCCACCAGTTCCCCTTCCAGTTTCTCCTCTGGTTCTCCCTCCGTTGCCCCCTCCGGCTCCTTTGCGGTGGGGCCTTCTAGAGATCTGCATAACCTAACTTCTTGCAGTCGCGGACAGTTGACTGATTCTTCTCCCTGGTCAGTCGCACTCCTTAGTGTCCCCTTACTTTCCTCTCTTTCGCACTTGGAGCATTCGCCACAAGGCCTTCTCGAAAGGGCATCTGCATTCCCGTGGACCCTTCCTGGTCTATATTGTATTTCAAAATTGTAGTTGCTCAAGGTCTCTATCCATCGTGCTATTTGGCCCTCGGGATTACGGAAGCGTAAGAGTCATCGCAGGGCCCCGTGATCTGTTCTCACTAGGAACTTCGTTCCAAACAGGTAGTGGTGAAAATGTTTGACGGCTAGGATAATCGCTAACAACTCTTTCCTGGTCACACAATACCGCCGTTCAGCTTTTCCCAGAGTTTTGCTGAAGTATGCTATAACTCGTTCCGTTTGTCCTTGTTGTTGTGACAAAACTGCCCCTACGCCAAAGTCACTGGCGTCAGTGTCCAAAACGAATTTTACTTCTCTGAGAGGGTATGCCAACACTGGAGAAGTGGTAAGTCTCTTCTTAAGATAGATGAAGGCCCCTTCACAGTCCTGGATCCATAAGAATTCTCTTCCTTTTTCGGTCAGCCGGTGTAGCGGCTTGGCGATGGATGCAAAGTTTTCCACGAACCTCCGGTACTATGTACAGATACCCGAGAACCTTCTGACTTCAGTTTTGTTGATGGGCCTTGGCCAAGTCTGTATAGCTTCAATTTTAGTTGGGTCCGTTTCAATTCCCTCCGGTGTAACAACGTGACCTAAAAACCCCACTTTTCTCTGGAATAGTTTGCATATCGTGGCAGACAACTTCAACCCCGCTTGTGTTAACCTCTGTACGACCACGTCAAGGCGTTGCACTGCTCTTCAAAGGTCTTTGCATACACAATAATATCATTCAAGTACACCAGGCAACTTTCCCATCGTAAACCACCTAATACCCGTTCCATCAAGCGTTCAAAAAATGCCGGTGCGTTGCAAAGCCCGAACGGCATAACACAAAACTGGAAGAGACGGTGATGGGTAACAAAAGCAGTCTTAGGTCTGTCTTCATCTTGAACTTCAATCTGCCAGTAATCACTAGCAAGATTGAGTGTGGAAAACCATTTTTTGCACCGCCTAACGTGTCCAGGGAGTGGTTGATTCTTGGTAAAGGATAAGAATCTTTCTCGGTAAGGGCGTTAACCTTCCTGTAATCCACACATAAACGCAACGAGCCGTCCTTCTTCTTTACGAGAACAATCGGGGATGACCAAGGACCGCTCGAAGGTTCAATCACTCCACTGGAAAACATTTCATCCACGATCTTACTTGATTCATCTTGTTTGTGCATGGGTAGGCGCCGGGCAGCCTGTTTCACTGGCCTATTTGTTTCTGTGTCAATAGTGTGTTTCACAATCGTAGCTCTTCCTAAATCGTCTGAACCTTTCAAAAATGCCTCTGAGTGTTTCTGAAGAAAAGCCTTCGCCTTCCCCTTCTGACAGTCATCCAAATCTGTGATTGATTCATTGTATAGACAGATAGATGTATAGGAAAATCAGACTCCGGGGTAACCTTTTCATCGGGATTGGCTTGGGCAACTGGTGGGATTACTTCAACGCCTTCGCAGGTGGCCAAATTCGTCTCTTTGTACACGGTCACCGGTTCTGTTGAAAGATTTGCTACACATACTGGTAGACATATCCGAAAGAGAACGAGCTACTAAAAGGCCTTTCTTCTCTGCAAACTTTTCATGTGGTTGAACAAGTCCAAAAATCTGTTCCTTTCGGGCGTTTTCTACTTTCCCTGGGATGAGAACTTCACTGTTGGGTGGGATACATACGGTATCTTCTGCTTTTATTCGTCGAACATGAATAGCAGATTGTTCTTCTCCATTCCCTTGTGTCGATGTGCTATTTCCTCTCCAGACCATCCTCCTACAGGTATCTATACAATATTTGTATTCTCCTAAGAAATCTAAACCTAAAATGCACTCGACGTCGATATCAGCAACCCAGAATTTATGCTGGACGAGGTTTCCATCTGAGTTGACGCGGTACAGATTTTCCATCAGCCAAAGACGTAATATTCCCCTGAGTGCAATTCACCTGTTTTTCTTCTGGGAATTTAAGTAGAAAGGTGCGGCTTAACACTGATACATTTGCACCCGTATCAACTAAGCAAGCTACTGGGACACCCTCTACTTTCAAGTGTACGTAAATACTATCCATTTTCGTGGTAGAATTACTGACGGCCCTTACTGTAATTATGTCGGGTCTGTTTATGAGTCCTGTCGAACGTCGACCCCCACCCTCGACAGATCTCGGTTTTCCTGGACGGGGGACTCAGATCCTGATTGAGTATCGACCTTGTCCTCTGGACAGTCCCCCTTGAAATGACCCAGTTTACCACAACTCCAACATGCATTACGTGGAATGTTAGGCCTTCTTCTGTCCTCATATCGCTGTCTATTACCTGGTGCCCATGAGTAAGACTGACGGTTATTACTCTCCTTGGCTGTAAGTGAAGTTTTAAGGGCAGCTATGTCTGTGGCCAACTGGGATACTTCCTCCCTCAATTCACTGACAGTATCGGTCTGCACTTTGTTAATTGCGTCTCGGCTTGGTACATAGGAGGGGCCAGAGTGTTTGTCATGCCCTGGTCAGAATGTAGTACCCTCACTGCTTTTCTGAGCGGAAACTTTCTTTGTCTTTCGACTGTATAAAAAGCTTCTATTTTAAGTGCAGCCTGCACAGCCTCCTCCAAAGTCTTAGGTCGGGTTTGATGAACGCCCAATCTTAGTTCAGGCTCTTCTAAAGAATCAACAAAATGGTCCCGTGCTAACTGATCTTGCAGGTGACTTGAGGCACCTGGATAAGCAAATCGTGTGAGCCGCTTTACATCTTGAGCCAGTTCAGGTATAGTCTACCCCTTTTCCTGCCACGATTTCTCAGCTAAATCCTTCGAAGCTCTGTTTGGCGCGCAGGACCAAACCTACTAGAGATTGCATCCACCAGATCTGTGTAATTTCTTCTTTTCTCTGCTTCCAGGTCAGCTAGTATGGCCTGAGCGTCCCCTCTAAGACTAGCTGCCAAACACATTGCCTTTACCTCACCGTTCCATCGATGCTACTCCCTGACCATTTCGAATTGGGCCAGATAGTCTTCCCAAGATGTTTTGCCATCATATGGCCCGGGCCGTACCCCAGAAATTCCGTGAAAACTCTGTTTTGGGTAACTTTCACACTGGTGAGCATTATCGTCTGTTCTAGTAGGTCTCGTCTGTGATAGACACGCTTCTTCAGACTTAATGTGATATTTATTCCCACGGGCAGAAGGATTAACAGGAGCGTCAATAGGGCCCATGGGTAAACCTTTATTTTCCTTCATCTCTTCAGTCAGGGTTCCTCTTCCTGGTGTAAAGGGGTTTCCAGGGGGTTCCTTTTCGACAAAAGGATTTGTATTCTGTCTTTTGGGAGATTGTGTTTCCTCAGGTACTCGCCACCCTAGGTCGCCGAGACTGTTTGAAGGACTCCTTAAGGGGGCACGTCTGTCTCCAGATGCCTCCGAGAGTTGAAAGGACGATGTCGATTGCCTGTCAAAAGTTTCTCTACTAGCAGCCAATCTGAGTCAGAGTGACCTCGGAGTCCATCAAGAAACCTAAATTCTGCTGACCCCCGCGATGCTGTAGAGCGGACCATTTTTTTCCAAAAGATCCCACCGCTGCCATCAGTTGTAACGGCGTCCCAGGGGTCCGTTTGGGATCTTTTGCGTACTTACGGCAAACTACAGATGGGGGGGGGGGGGAGGTTAAGTTAACGCTATGACGAACAAAATAACTTACAAACACAAATTCTAAAGTGTTTCTTGACGTTGATAGGTTTTTTTTTTTATTCCAGAATGATTAATTACAACAGATCAAGAATTTACAGATTGATTCTTATGGGCATTGGTCATAAAATTGATTAAGCAAAAAGACTGGAAATTGCGGTGGCCTTCGAGCGTCTTATGCAAAATCCTGTGCAAATAATTTCTGTACCTCTCACACGAGCCGTGCGTCACGTGCTAAACTTCGGTGCGTCAAGTGCGAAACAGACTTTTGCATCCTTCGCACGAGCCGTGCGTCTCGTGCTAAACTTTGGTGCGGAGGTGCGAAACAGAGTTTGCATCCTTTGCACGAACCATGCGTCAAGTGCTAATCTTTGGTGCGTCAAGTGCGAAACAGATTTTGCATCCTTCGCACGAGCCGTGCGTCTCGTACTAAACTTTGGTGCGTCAGGTGCGAAACAGATTTTGCATCCTTCGCACGAGCCGTGCGTCTCGTGCTAAACTTTTGTGCGTCAGGTGCGAAACAGATTTTGCATCCTTCGCACGAGCCGTGCGTATCGTACTAAACTTTGGTCCGTCGAGTGCTAAACAGCTTCTGTTTCTCTCACATGGTCCCTGCGTCCCATGCGAAACTCTGGTGCGTAAGCTGCTAAATAATTTTTATCTTTTTTACACGGTCCCTGCGTCCCGTGCTAAGTCCTAGCTCTAACAAATGATAGAAATAAACTTTTAGGTTTACAATAGTTCAGATAAAAACAGAATTACGGCCCTTATTAGCAGCGGCTAGACATCTACACCAACCTGTGTTAGTTAGTTAGATGGGGTTTAACGATACACCAACACGAATGTGTTATACAGTGTCAGCCAGATAAAAAAAGCAATGGTGAGGTGAAATCACCGAAAAGGAAAAAGGATTGGGCAAAATACTAAGATATCTAAGCAAAAGCCAATGTGGGAGTCATGTCAAAATTTCATGTAAAGATTACTTTCTTTGAGAAAGTCCAGAATGAGCGAAGGATCTGTGTGCTCAGACAACGTCTTCAGGTTTGGCACAGTGTAGTACTTCTGACGGATATGGGAGTATTCATAGCAGTCAATGAGAATGTGACTGACGGTGACAGCACAGTCACAGGGGATACAATATGGTCTCTCATCCCCGTGGAGCAAATAAGCGTGGGTTAGGTAAGTGTGACCTATGTGGGCCCTGATCAGTACCAAATCATCTCTCCGTTTTCTGGGGGCTGCATTACCCACAGTCCCGACCGTTGGTTTCACTTGGTACAATTTGTTCTCTGGGAAAGAATCCCACAGTTCCTGCCATTTTGATTTTATATAGCCGTTGATGTTAGGACGGTAATCAGTGTGGGGTACGTGGAGGTTGGTAATGTCCATCTGTAGGGCTTCCTTAGCTAGCGTGTCTACCTTTTCATTTCCGTGGGCATACACCAACCTGTGAGTAATTTGTCTAAGATTCTAGCCGTATTTATGACTCCGCCTATCTAGTACAGTCTAGTTCTTCACTGGGCAACAATCCCCTACCCCAGTCTGTACAAGTCCCCAGCGTAGGCCTTTACGTACCAGCCTATGCCTCCTTGTGTCCAAACCCTCCCCGAGACGGGCTTCGCAAACTAATTAATCTATTTATTCAAGACTTAGAATATCAACTTACAACGGGAAAGCTGCAGTCTTCTTAATAGGGAGGCGCGGGCCCTTGCTTCTTTGATGTTGATTCACTGCGTGATCGGTAGTAAGGTTCCTCTCTCTCCAAGCTTCTGTTCGCAAGTCCTCGTCTACGTGACAAAACAGCGTGGTAAGACTTCTGGCCGGAAACACGTGACACTGTCACCGCGGTAAGCTGAGACTGCTTCTCATTGGTTGATTTTCCGTTCATTGTGTTACATCACAGCGTGTCTGGCTGGACTGTCTAGACAGTCCAGGGTGGGCCACAAAACAATTTCACAGAAAGAAAAAAAAGAATACGGAAGACCAGAGCTGCAGAAATCACTGATTATTATTGTTGTTGTTGTTGTTGTTGTTGTTGTTGTTGTTGTTGTTCTTGTTGTTGTTCTTGTTGTTCTTGTTGTTCTTGTTGTTGTTATTGTTATTATTATCGGCTACTAAAACAGCAGATCACTAGGAATTTGATAAAAAAAGATATATATAGAAGCGTTAACATTTAGAGTCAGGAGGGACAGGGGATCAGCCATGGTTTAATGAGTGGCTACGTATCTACCTGGGACCTGACCTTTTTACTTTGTGAACTCGGTGAGGGGTCTTCAGAATGGTGAACCCCCTGGTCTAACACCCCACCTGAGGACGACCTCTTCAATGAAGGCTCCTCTCCCTCACACAAATCAAACCAGCCCTCCCCGGAAGGTGGGCTTTTTAAGTGCATCGAAACGGCACATACAAACAAAAAACAAAACTCAAACAGGATCGGACAGGAACATAAAGGCAAAACTATCCACACACCACCAAATCAAACAGAAAATTATGTTCATTACAACAATAGAACCACACACACACACACACACTGACAACCCAAATACCCCACAGACCAACCTCCCCCCGGCCACACTAAAAACAAAGACCACACACCCAAAACCACCACACACCCAAAGACAACAACACGCCCGAAGGCAACACCACGCCCGACGGCAACACCAAGCCCGGAGGCAACAACACGCCCGAAGGCAACACCACGCCCGAAGGCAACACCACGCCCAAAGGCAACAGCACTTAAAAAGCACCGGGGCAAATACAGGTGCACCTTGCCCAAGGGTGCCCCGGAGGCAGTTGTGGCAAAGGGTAACCTCATTACTCCCACGTTTAAACAAACTCCACAACCGGATGCAGTTTAAAGTCCTACCCAGGTGGATCCTTTGGAGGAGGCTCTGAGGCAGGCTCCCCATCATCTGACATAGCAGACTCAGAGTCTGAGGAGAGCTGGAGTCTTCCTCCACTGCCATCCTGTCAGCTTCCACTGGTGTTGGTGGGGAGGATGGTGAGGATTCCGCCTTGGGAGCCGCACTACCCCCCTCACTGTTTTGAGGCGAGGAAATCTTGTTCCACTTCTTGTGCTGCCTCCTCCAATTCCTGAGTGGAATATTCTGGGATTGCTTGCGAGGGTTCAGGTGCCTGCTCCACATCCGCACTGGCATGGACAGAGTACGATGTGGGGCACGCACCAGAGACATGTCCCTCCTCTCCACAAAGGTTGCACCGCACCTCGTTAGGGCACTCTGCTTTGTCATGCCCCACCTGCAGGCACTTGCCACAACGTCTGATGGGACAAGACCTGGCTTCGTGTTCCTCTTGTCTACACTTGAAACAGGTGCGGGGCTGCCCGAAGTACCTTATATGGGCCTTCGAACCCCCTATCAAGAGGAAGGATGGAATGTCCCTATCCAATTCCATACGGCACTGCCTCTTTCCATTAAATATGCCGGCCAACTCGCCCGACCTATATTTGCACCATCGCATGTCAGAGACAGTTCCGTATTGGCTCAGAACCCTCGCAACCAGGCGCTGGTCGACCTCAAAGTTCAGGTATAACACTGTCACCGCCACAGAGCGATCACATGGGGTGACAGTGAGCCCCTCTACTCCCTTCAGGCATGACACACCTTTAACACGAGCAGCATCAGACCTGAACTTTAGGTCATACGTGTTGCGGGCGGCAAGCGCCTGCAACATCTCTATTTCTTTAACTTGTATTCCGTTATTCTTCAACAGAGTAAATACCTGCGGGGGAGAGACGCTCGCCCCCGACAAAAACTTTAACCTAACAATTGTGCTATCCTGACCTCCGGGCATAGCAGCAGTTTGTGTGGCTCGAGGCTACGGGATAAAGGACAAAAAACCTCAGAACTAGTTTACAAAGGACAAAAATTAGGATGAAGTAAGAAAAACACAAGCAACATAGAAACAAGGCGCGGTCGCAAACAAATGGACACGACCAGACCTACTTATCAATTACAACACAAGTACGCTATAAGGTTTTATACACAATTGCAATATATAATACAGCTAGCTTTTTACGTACGTAGAAACGGGCACGAAGAAACAAAGGAGAACTTAAACCTGACCGGAAAAACTGCAAAGGTGAACTATTTACAGAATTCTGTACATTGCGCTAGCAAACAAAATTTCTGCGATAACTATGTACAAAACCACCCCAAACCCAAACCAGTTACATAGGACTATTTACAATCTCACTAGGCAAAACTATTTACATCAACAGAAGAGAGCTTTTTAAGTACGTAGAAACAGGCACTGGCAAACTAAAGAAAAATCCCAAACCCAAACAAAACCATGACGGGTCACAAACACAAATGCTAAACAAACTATACACACCGTGCAACAGGGAACAAAAGAGTCTTTGTAACTACTGAACTCCAGCAACTGCCACCGCAGCCAACCCCAAAACAACTCCCACAACCACATACCACCCAAACAAATTCCGCCCACACGCCCAAAGGAAACACCACGCCCGAAGGCAACTCTACACCCCACTGTAACAACACGCCCGAAGGCAACACTACGCCCCAAAGGCAACACTACGCCCGAAGGCAACACTACACCCGAAGGCAACACTACTCCCAAAGGCAACACTACGCCCAAAGGCAACACTACGCCCAAAGGCAACAGCACTTAAAAAGCACCGGGGCAAATACAGGTGCACCTTGCCCAAGGGCGCCCCGAAGGCAGTTGTGGCAAAGGGTAACCTCATTATCCCCACGCTTTAACAAGTTCCACAACCGGATGTAGTGAGTGAACAGAAGAGTGTTCAGGTTGAGTCTGTTCAATGCTTTTTGGAACTATGGGTGCTCCTTACGTGCTCCGGAACAAAACACCGGACGTGACATGAAACACAAGGACAACTATATACACCAGGCCAGCATTCATGTGGCCAACCCCCACTATTTACAGTATTAACAATGTGATGTGCTCTTTACATGCTTGTAGCCGGGCGGACCTAATGTGGAACAAAGCAAACCTATTTACACTAAACTACCAAAAAAACCTTGTGGCATGCATGGGCACAGACACAAACAGAACAGAAACCCCAAAAGAAAACGGGGACACAAAGACAAAACCATTCACACTAAGTACTCTGACTGGGACCTTATCTTTTTAATCCGTGGGCTCGGTACGGGCGTCCCAGAGTGATGGGTTCCCCTGTCTGATACTTCGCCTGAAGCCGACCTCTTTAGTGCAGACTCTGGCCCCTCCCCCTCACACAAATCAAACCAACCCTCCCCCGAAGGTGGATCCTTTGGAGGAGGCTCTGAGGCACGCTCCCCGCCATCCGACATCGCCGAGTCTGAGGACAGATCGAGGTCCTCCTCTAATGTCATTATTTCAACCTGACCGGGTGCCGCTGCCAACGATGGCGGAGAGTCTGCCTCAGGAGTCCCAGTACCCCCCTCACACTGCTTGGAGGCAAGGAAGTCCTGCTCAACCTCAAGTGCCGCCTCCTCTAATTCCTGGGTTGAATATTGTGGGCCTGTTTTCGAGGGTTCGAGTGACGACCCCACATCGGCACTGACATGGGCAGAGTACGATGTGGGGCAGGCACCAAACACATGTCCCTCCTTCCCACAGAGGTTGCACCGTACCTCGTTGGGACACTCTGCCTTGCCGTGCCCCAACTGCAAACATTTTCCACAACGTCTGTTGGGACACGACTTGGCTTCGTGCCCCTCCTCTCCACATCTAAAACAGGTACGGGGCTGGCAAAAGTACCTAATGTGGGCCTTGGAACCCCCTATGAAGAGGAACGATGGAATGTCCCTCACCAGTTCCATACGGAACTGTCTCTTGCCATTAAATATACCTTTCAAGTCACCCACAGTATATTTACACCACCGCATTTCAGAGACAGTTCCGTATTGACTAAGAACCCTCGCAACCAGGCGCTGATCGACCTCGAAGGGAAGGTAGAGCACCGTCACCGCCACAGGTGTATCGAACCAGATCATCCAGTGGGTTGACGATTTCCTATCTGATCGTAAACAGGCTGTTGTAGTGAATGGTACTCGGTCTTCTTTTGAGGATGTCGTGTCTGGAGTCCCTCAAGGGTCCGTGTTAGGACCCATTCTCTTTTTGGCGCACATTAATGATATCGTAAATGTTGCCAGTTCTAATGTCAGGCTTTTCGCCGATGATTGTGTTTGCTATCGAATCATTGATGATGATAGTGACTGTCGTAGGCTCCAGGATGACATTGATAATCTAGGTCTCTGGGCTAAGACGTGGGGTATGAGATTCCAGCCTTCAAAGTGTAATATCATCACTTTTGCCAGGAAAAAGAAGCCTGTTTGTTTCGATTATGTCTTGAATGGTGAAAGGTTACTTAAGGTTGACTCAATTAAGTACTTAGGGGTTTCTATCACTAGCGACCTTAGTTGGGATAAGCATGTCCAATTTACTTGTAATAAAGGTAACAAAATCTTAGGGGTACTTCAAAGGAACCTATCGTTTTGCTCTAGTGATGTAAAGCTAGCTACTTATAAGGGTCTTCTCAGACCAGTTTTGGAATACGCAAGTTCTGTGTGGGATCCACACCAGATTTATTTACAGGATAAGCTTGAGAGTATTCAAAGGAGATCGGCTCGCTTTATCAGCTCAAACTTCTCCCGGGAGCCAGGGTCTATGACTTCTGTTCTGAAAGACCTTGATCTCCCTACGTTAGCGGAACGTCGTAGACAAAACAGATTGATCCTGTTCTCTAAGGGTGTTTTTGGTAAAGCACAAATTCCTGTGGATAGACTTCGGCATCCCACTCGTAGAACACGTTGGATGCATAATCTGCATTTTTGCCACCTCTTTACTAGGACAAACTGTTACAAGCATAGTTTCCTCCTTAATACGGTTAAGGATTGGAATAGTCTCCCTGCTTCTGTAGTTGCGAATGCCCTTGATCATAAGGACCCTGCCCAGTTTATTGCTAACAACATTAGGGCTTGATACCTCTCGACGCATGCGTGGTGAAGTAATGTCCTTCTGGATGTGTCACCATATTTCGAAAGAAGAAGAAGAAGAGCCATCATATGGGGTGACAGTGAGCCCCTCTACCCCCTTCAGGCATGACACACCCTTAACACGGGCAGCATCAGATTTAAACTTAAGGTCATACGTGTTGCGGGACTCAAGCGCCTGCAACATCTCAATTTCTCCAATTTCGACACCATTGTTTTTTAACACAGTAAACGCCTGTGGGGGAGGGACACTCACCCCAGACGAAAACTCCAACTTAACAATTGTGCTATCCCGACCTCCGGGCATAGCAGCAGTTTGTGTGGCTCGGGGCCACGGAATGAAAAGAAAAAACTCTGACCAGGTGTTACAAAAGACAAAATTTAGTATGAAGCACGCTATAAGGTTCTAAGCACAATTGCAATAAATAGTACAGCTATCACACAGTGATACAAGTTGAGCACGGTGAAACGACGAGAGCGAAACGAAAACACGTCCGCTCTCGTCGAAGACCTGAACTGAATTATATATAATACAGCTATCACACAGTGATACAAGTTGAGTTGATAAAACGACGAGAGCGAAACGAAAACACGTCTGCTCTCGTCGAAGACCTGAACCAGTAGCGTGTTCAAAGGGGGGGGGGCGGGGGGCACAGCCCCCCCCCCCCACTTCCGAAGTCAGTCGGGGGATTTAAGGGTTGAGGGGAAGAGAAAAATATTGAAGACACACACTGAACACTCAACAGGGATGGCCCGCATACGATAGAGTATGCAGTCCCTGTTGGCGCCTGAGAGAGGACAATTTCTCTAATAAGAACCCAAAATTTTCGGCGCGCTACGCGCGCTGTACAGTCACTCCAGGATCTTCAGCAGTTCCATTCCACATTGCTAGATAGCACAGGTCCTGCCAACCTGCTTTTTAAGTGCATCGAAACGGCACATACAAACAAAAAACAAACTCAAACCGGATCGGTCCTGCCAAACTTACCACGAAACATGTAGGCAGAGCACACTGTTTATGTGGAGTTCGAAAGTTCCATTCCATGGCGCTAAGCCTATTTCCTATTCTCTTGTGTGTGTCATGCGGTACGGTCAGTTTGCGAGCGACTAACGGACCTATTTCATAGGGCGTACTCCAGGTGTTTCGATAAAATATATGTTATCCTCGATATGGTCTAGAACCTACAGTTTTTCTTTCTTTTCTTTATGTTCATAATGATCACATATCTTTTTGCGTAAGCCTGCCAAAAATTTTCGCCCCCGTTGCAAATTCAAGTTTCAGATTCCAAAGACCACTATATATAAAGTGCGCAACTCGACCCATGAAGAATTAAGTGATATTATGCAAAATATGCGCTGAAATGGCATGGGATAGTAAGCCATATCCCCTTGTCACCACCTCTTCAACAGAGGGGCTGTCGAAGCTTGGGGTCGCTGGCATGGCCCAGCCTTCTGTCGGGAAATTCTGTCGCTATGCTTTACAATCGGTTTTTCTTATTTTGGCTTTCAAAGGGTCGTTTCTGCAATGAAACCCAAGATTTTTGGTACGTTTTGCCCACTCTTCCTCAGTTCTGTTTCTTACAGCTAAATATAGTTCAAACCATTTCCACCTTTCCAAGTAACTGAAGAAGTTGAATACATGAATTTAGGTAAATGTTGGAAATTTCACCTGAGGCTCATATCACCTCATTTAGCCAATGTTCTCTTGGGTCTGTAGTGCGTTACGGCTATAGGACACGAGGAGAAAAGTATAAAGTTATGCCCGATAGGGACCAACTGCCAGGACAATTGACCTTAATTATCTTTAAATAAGTACCGATTCTTTTTAGTGTAGGATAACCGCAAAAATTTTCACTCGCTTCTCGGGCTTTGCAATTTCACACTTTACATTCTGGGCCGAAAATATTAAATCAGCCCCGAAACTACGTTCCTCTAGTATATGCACATATATGCCCCACAATATTTTGGCATGGTTGAGTACACAGATTTTCTTCAGATCCCTCCTCACCATCCCCTTGACGGCATCGGGGCTGTCAGGGCTTCGGGTCGCTGCCTCCTCCAGTCTAGCCACCCTTCGAAACTTAGAAGTAGCCTACAGAATGCTATTAGGCGAGAATTTTTTCATTATATGGTTGTTTACCACAGGATAAAGCTCTTCCAATCGCCCTTCAGTGAAAAATCAGACAGAATGCTTCGCGCTAGTCACTTTAACCATCTGAAATGGTAAAACTGTACAGGTTTAAGGATGAAACTGCTGTTAACTTTTGCGATCATCTCAAGCAGCCTTCTTGACTGGCCTCGTGATCTTGCAGTCCTCATGATCTTACCCTGTCAATGTAAGCTATGTGACACATACTGTAGCATACTGCAGCTTAATTACAACGCACAGAGGATAACTTGAACTCTCCGTCATTGACATCGAATTTCACAAAATCTGAAACAAACAAAACCTGATCAATAAGGCCTCTAGAACCAATTGACGGCGGTCTCATTACCTTATATTGCAGGAGCTTCCGGGGCTTCGCCCCCTGGACCCCTACCGGGGCTCTGCCCCTGGACCCCGCCAGTGGCCCTAGCGCGAGCCCCTGGACCCCACGCGTGCAAACTCGTGCTTCGCGCTCGTGGTGCACCTTCGGTGCACTTGTGACACCCCTCCATGTCAGTCGGGGGAATCACAGGTTGTGCCCCCCCCCCACCTCCGAAATCCTGCACACGCCACTGACCTGAACTGTTTCGTAAAGGCCAATTTGAACATGTCCTTACTCTTCAGAAGCCTGATGTAGAACCAAACAATACTCCCGAAGGAGTTCTGCTCCCTAATAGAGCTACGTCCCAAATGGACAATGCGTCCTCAAAGACAAACATGTGTAGTATATATACGCAAGGAATATGAAAGGTCAACAATCCCAAACAATGCAATGTATGTGTATATATATATATATATATATATATATATATATATATATATATATATATATATATATATATATATATACACTTAGCCAAATTGAAGACATTCGCTAAAGAGGGGAGGCGGAGGGAGGGGGGGGGGCACTTATGACAGAGACATCGAGGCCATAGTCAGAAAGTACAAAAAAAAAAAAAAAAAAATAAGACTCTCCTAGGGAAACATTTTACTACAGGCTACATGCATCTCGACTTAATCGCCATCATACAACCGGGCTTAAATGAAATCAAACCCTTACAAAAAAATTGTGTGGCAAAAGTTCCAATACCACACTGGACAAACCGTGTCATACTGTGTAAAACTACCGTTGGGTGTGAAAAATAGGGAGTTTTATGTGATTATTTGTAGGGCAATGTGTGATTTTAATAAAAATTGACCCACTTTTTAAGGTGCCATGCTTTCACCTTCATTACCTCAGTTTGCCGCATGTGACAAAGAGTGGAGAACCAAAATACATTTTTACAAAGGCAAACATGTGGCAAAATGGGGTAAAGTAGAATATTGTGTGTCAAATTGGTTCCAATCCCACATGTGTCAACACTCCTTACCTCACTTTTCCAGTTATGTATTTTCCTATGCCCTGCCACATGTGGTTATGCATGTTCACATGTGGCATGTCCCACATTTTGTTTGTAAGGGAAGGGAACAAAAAGGAATTTTTGGATATATCAACTCCACACTTTTGTATAACTCAGTATTCTGTTTGGGCCTTTTAAGTATCTTTACTTGGGGTAGCTTTTGCAAGAAACATACTCTGCATATCCCACTTATACAAGATGAGAGGATCAAGGGGATAACCTTTTACGCTCTATCGGAGGCCGACTTCGTCCGTTTGCCAAGGTCGACGTTCGGCAGGTGTTGGGGCCCACTTGTTTCGGTGCGGGCGGGCCGGGTGATAGTTAATTTGTAAATATTGTGATTGTAAATAGCCTATGTAATTGGCTTGGGTTTTGCACATAGTTATCACAGAAGTTTTGTTTGCTGGCGCAGTGTGCAGAATTCTGTAAATAGTTCAGAATTGTGTTTTTTTCCGGTCAGGTTTAAGTTTTGCACTTGTAAATATTGATTTTGTTTGTAAGTATGGAACTACTGTAATTTGTAAATAGGACTGTGTTTGTACATAGGTGGCTGATTTGGTTCTTCCTGTTTGATAGTGTCCGTTTCTATGCACTTAAAAAGCAAACATAGGTGGCTTGTGAGGTACTGAAGTTGTAAATATGTTGTAAATATGTGTATATGTATATATGTGTATGTAAATATCTGTACATATAGTTCTATTACTGTAATGAACATAATTTTCTGTTTGATTTAGTTGTTTGTAAATAGTTTGCATTTATGTTTCTGCTCGATCCGGTTTGAGTTTTTTTTTTTTTTTTGTATGTGCCGTTTCGATGCACTTAAAAAGCACACCTTTTACGCTCTATCAAAACAGTCAATTGCCCTCGAATGAATTTTTTAGAAAGTGTCATTTCATATTATTATTATTAAAACAGTTTAAAATAATTGCAATTTTTTATCGTTCGTGGAAGTAAATTTTAATACAAATGAAATGATGGCTGCATGGATTGCCCTCTTCTATTAATTGTTGCTTTAAAATTCAGTGCCGATCTGTCGTTGGTACGGAGCTAACTTTGAAGAGAAACCTCATTTTATAACCGATAACATATGCCTCTTGAACGCGTTCCATTTTATTTGGTACATAAAATATCACTGCACAGTCATGCAAAATAATCATTTTTTATTTTTATCAATAGGTATGGAACCCCTCTTACAATTGAAGGAAACACATATTTGTGACGCCGACACTTTAAAGTGTGATAAACACCAACTACCACGTGACATATTTTGCAACAGTTGTAATGTCCAGATATGTTATGGATGTGCGTTCGATCAACACGAAGGAGATCAACATAAGATTGTAACCGAGGAACAAATTGAATATGAAATTGAGGCCTGTAAAAGTGACATAAAGGAGAAAGTTCAAACTTTAGAAACAATTACCACAAACGTGTCTAAGACCTCATTTCCTTTGCAAGACGAAGATATATTTGCCAGAAAATATGAGGAAGCTGAGCAGAGGCAATATGAATTGAGGTTAAGCCAGCTGGCTTTGATGGAAGAAGACTTAAACGTCGTTGTAGAAAACTTCAAAAGAAACGAGGAGAGTAAAAATGAAAGGAGGAATAAATCACTGCAAACTTATGCTAAAACACTTAACGGCATAAAAGAAGGCATCCAAGACCTAAATGGAAGTAAACTACGTAAAATTGCAAAATTTGTGCAGTTATTTAATTGGAGGCAAACAATTGCTGCAATTAGAAAGGATATTGAAGCAGAGAACAAAGAAAGAGAAGATTTCGATCCAATATTTTTTTCAGCGACGCAAATTTCACCAAAGGGTGTAAGTGTTGAGTTTCATTTTGGTAGTGTTGTCGGTGCTATTTCAGTGAGCGAAAAAGCAGCAGTTATTGTGAGAGACGAAAGACATCATAGTAATTTTGTAAGTTTGTCATGTGTGTCTTCAGAAAATGGTTCATTATTCTGGACACATGAATATGAACTGATAAGCAATGACAATCCTGTCATTATTTCAGGGCACTTATTTACAACTGGTAGCACACACTCAAAAATACTCATAGCAACTGGCTCCCTTCTTCTCATTGTAACTATCGCAAAAGAAGAGTACATATGTTCGATCAGTGATATTGCAATAAAATCCCTTCCAGTTCCAGAAGATTCCTTTGCAACGGCCATGTCACCCATAACAACAGGATTGCAGGACACTGGGGTACTCGTTGCTCATAAAACATCCAATTCACTTATTAGGCTGGATATGAATTTCGAGCATTTTGATACAATTGCTTGCCCTGAATCAATATTATCAATATCTTCAATTGCATGTAACGATAACAAAATTGCTATAGTTGATTCAGTCAGAAATGAGGCAATAGTAGTTGATGAAGATGAACGTATCAATCATTCTTTTAAATTAAGGGTCCCCAAATCCACTACTGTTGAAATGAGACCGAAATTTGTCCAGTGGGATGGAGCATTTTGGAGCATTTTGTGGGAAAGTTTTTCCGAAACACAAGGGAAGGGTCGTCAATGGCAGCATGCTTTATACATGTCAAATGGCATTGATCATGCAACAACTATGTCTGGTTCATGTAGCATACCGACTGAAGTAGTATCATTGAGCTTTATACGCAATCAGTCCCTGGTCTGCTTCTCTGACGGAAAAGTTCAGACTTTTCCTACAAACACTAATCCATTGTCCAGTAAATTTCTGGAAGATATCCAAAAGTTGCTTTAGTGCTTCTAAGAAGAGAAGCTGTTGTGATATGATGGTTATAAATTGCTCGAAAGTTCTTTAAGCATTTTCTTATGCTCTTTAAAGCCCCTTTTGCGTGGCAATTTCAGAACATTTCTCGGCGGGATTGTTTTAAACACTCTTTACACGCACTGAAAATCAGATTGTTAGCAAAGGTATGATACAACGTCTCCATGATGTGTTTCATTACAACAGTATAAAGGCTTGTTTTGAGACAGTATCTTTTTGAGCAAAACCATTTGATTGTTTTCCGACAAATTCAAGGGAATGTTGAAAACATAACATTTCAAATCTATGGCGTTTTTCATCACAAAAATTTCTTTACATGAACAGTTCTTACGTCAAATGTCGTTTTCTGTCACACTCCTACGTTGCACACTTTTCCAACCGTGGCAATGCAGCAATGACATACCTTGTAACACGAACCTACCTGAGAAAAATGTAATCTTATAAGATAATCAAACGACTATTCAATGAAGAGCGAGAACGAGGACAGACTTTGTAAATATTTTGCTTCATTGTTTCAACTAAAATGATGACTAATTAAGCTTTAAGTATTTTTAAGACGACCCTATCCTCAGCACTGACACTTACACATTTTAATTCCTAAAATGGCTTCATGTGTCATACTAAAGTTTAATATAATATTTAAAAGAAATTGGTTCGACAACAGGATCAGTTCGGGTGGAGAGAGGTGTTTACATACGTTTTACCCCATTTGGGAGAGGTTTGGTTTTCTCCCAACAGGAGAATATCCCGGACTGAGGGTCGAGTGTCATTCCTAACTAAATTTGTATCCAGACAGTAATTCTAAAGTTTATTTTGTGGCTTGCTTCTCACCGTCGGATGAAAACGAATTTAAAGATTTTCGTGCATTTTCAATAATTTTACCATAATACAGCCTTTTTAGAGTGAATGATTTCTGCGATTATTTGTACATGTGTGAATGCAATTTAAAGCCCCGTATCCCTGTCTAGGAATATGCAACTAAAATTCCAAAATGTCTATGGTAGCATCAATGAAACTTCAGTTGCAATAGCCTCACAAAGTATTTGACAATCGATAGGAAATGTCAGGAAGGGTTCACGTTTGACTAATTTGATGCCCAGAGAGTAATGTAAGAGGTCAGTCTCTCATTCATTTTTCTTTGTATGCTAAAAATAGATGGGAGCGACTGGTCGAAGTCTTGACTATACAACTATTATATTCAGACGTTGTGAAGAATTGTTAGTTTCAAACAGGATTTACCTTTTCCTTCTGACTATCCCATGGCTGCAAACTCACAACGCAACCAAATCACGAAAACGGTCCCATACACCAAATTCTCCTGCATTTGCTTTTGCCTAGACTTTTTGGTAGAACTACACTAATTTCTCACAATCCACGGGCACATAACGGTTAAAGCATGATAAAAAATTACCTCTACAAAGTCACAGACTGCCAACACTCCCAGTTGAAGGAGTGTTTTCCAACCATTGTCAATTAGCCACCTCTGACAGCTTGGATCACAGAAAACTTATTGGACCTTACTTGTTTATAAGGAGGCTCTCTAATCTTGCTCTCTCATCTTACCCCAGACAATGAAAAAATTATCCTTACTAAGTTTACTTCAAACCCCTCCTCCTCCCAGCCGGGTGATAGTTAACTTTTAAATATTGTAAATATGGAAATATTGTGAGATTGTAAATAGTCCTATGTAATTAGCTTGGGTTCGGGGTGGTTTTGTACATAGTTAACGTGAAATTATAATTTTCCTTTAACGTGTTAAACCAAACAAAACAAGTCGGGCGACAAACATAATACCAAAAACTATCCACACGCTGTAAAGAAACGAAAGAGTCTTTGTTACCACTAATAAACAGAAAGCACCACCACCACACCCATCACCAACCACCGCCCTCAACACCAAGACCCGCCGCCGACAGAGACCACCGCCCCGACCACAACCAAACACCCAACCCCAAAACAACACAGATGCAGTTTAATGTCCTACCCAGGACATAAGTCATTGTTGAATACCTGAGTAGAGCTGTATGTTTTGAATGAATGAATGAACGTCCTGGGTAGGACGTTAAACTGCATCCGGTTGTGGAGCTTGTTAAAGCGTGGGGATAATGAGGTTACCCTTTGCCACAACTGCCTCCGGGACACCCTTGGGCAAGGTGCGCCTGTATTTTTGGCCCAGTTTTGTTCAGTTTTTTGTTTTTGTGTAAATAGTGTATATAGTGTACATAGTGTAAATATAGCAAGTTGACTCCACCCCGGACCCCTCGTGGCAGGTGGGCCCCGCCCTGGACCCCTCGTGGCCCCTGTTGTTGGTGTCTGGTTTTTTGGTTGTTGGCGGTATGTAGTATTATTGCTTTAGGGTGGCCGGGGGGAGGTTGGTCTGTTGGGTATTTGGGTTGTTGTCAGTGTGTGTGTGGTTCTATTGTTGTAATGAACATAACTTTCTGTTTGATTTGGTAGTGTGTGGATAGTTTTGCATTTATGTTCCTGTCCGATCCGGTTTGAGTTTGTTTTTTGTTTGTATGTGCCGTTTCGATGCACTTAAAAAGCAAAAAATGAATGAATGAATGTCAACCATGTTTGATTTGTGTGAGGGGGAGGGGCCAGAGTCTGCACTAAAGAGGTCGGCCTCGGGCGAGGTGTCAGACCAGGGAATGCGTCACTCTGGGACGCCCGTACCGAGCCCAAGGTTAAAAAAGATAAGATCCCAGCAGGAGTATTAATTTGATTGGTTTTGCCTTTTTTTTTACGCTGGTCCCAGTTTTCTTTTGGGGTTTCTGTTCTGTTCGTGTCAGTGTCCATGCTTGCACAGTTTTGTTTGAAAGCTCAGTGTATGTGGGTTTGCCTTTGGTAGGGGGTTGGCCACATGGAAATTTTATGTAAATAGTTTTGCTTTGTAAATAGCCCTATGTGATAAGCTTGGGTTCCGGGTGTTGTTTTATATTGCTGACACAGAAATGTTGTTTAGTAGGAGAATTCTGTAAATAGTTCGCGGTTATGTTTTTGTCCGGCCCGGTTTGAGTTCGCCTTTGTTTCGTCGTGCCAGTTTCTATGTACGTAAAAATGAAAACCAAAGTGTGCTTTTTACTTGCTTACCAACGGACACGAACGAGAGCAGAACTCCGAACAAAGTCCAAACCGGGTCACAAACATAAAACCAAAACTATCTACATGATACAATAGGAATCGAAAGGGTCTTCTTTATACAAATTACAAGATCTATGTACAATACTTACAAGTGCACCCCTCAAACCAGCGCTATTTACATTTAAGTTAAAGTAAAGGTGTGCTTTTTAAGTGCATCGAAACGGCACATACAAACAAAAAATAAACTCAAACCGGATCGGGCAGAAACAAAAACGCGAACTATTTACACACTACTAAATCAAACAGAAAATTATGTTCATTACAGTAATAGAACTATATATACAGATATTTACATACTTTTTGCAACGACATAAGTACTTTACAGACCAACCTCCTTCCAGCCACCCCAAACCAATATTACAACCCCTTGTAACGGCACAGACAAACTGTACATAAACATAGATATTTACATACTATTTACAACAACTTAAATACCTTACAGACCAACCTCCTTCCAGCCACCCCAAACCAATATTTTCAAGCCCTTGTAAGGGCACAGATATGTATACATATACATATTTACAACATATTTACAACTGAAGTACCTCAGAAGCCACAAATGTACAAACACAGTACTATTTACACATTACAGTCAATTCATATTTACAAAATCAATATTTACAAGTTGACTACCACCCGGTCCGCCCTCACTGAAACAAGTGGACCCCATCGCCTACCGAACGCCGACCTTGGCAAACGAACGAAGTCGGACTCAACCCTCAGCCTAGCCTCCGCCCTCACCGACGCCAGTACGACATCAGCAGGCCTCCCCACCCCCCTAAATACAATATTACATCGGTCTCTCCATAAGGCCAGCTTCATGGAGGCCGAAACAAAGGTAAGTATGCCCTGAACACTTGCATTGCATGGCGGAGGTGAGAGACCATACAAGGCATAGTCCTGGCTGACCGCCCAGGTGTTGCAAAACGTTAGGCGATCAGTCAGGACTTGAAACCATTCCCAGAATAGGGCCACATAGTCACACTGCCAAAACACATGTGGCACACTCTCTCAACAGCCCGGTATAGGTCCCTTGCACTTGACTGCGAAACGTCCCCCACTGTTGACATAATACGGAGCGTGTCCCTCAGTAAAGGTAGAAGGTATTTACAACACCCACAAGTCAACCCTCATCCGACCCAGGCACCAAGACAGTTGAATTAAGGATATAGTGCTTTTGACGTGCTTGGAAACGTACAAAGTACAAAAGAAAAACTGGGAACAGATATGAACACGGTTGGGCACCTTGCCTGAGGCCGACCTCTTTAACGTGGGCTCTGTATTACCCCTATCCAAATCAAAACAGTCGTTCCCCGACTGTGGGGAAGGCAGACTCCCCATTGTCTGACATGGCAGAGCTGGAATCCGAGCCGGAGGTCCTCTACTGTTATCAAACCAGCCTCCTAGGGTGGTGGGGAGGCTGACCCGGGGGTCCCAATCTCCCTCGTACACTGTTTGACTCCTGCTCCACCTGATGAGCCACCACCTCCAGTTCCTCAGGTGAAGGAGATGTGGGTTCCTCCACCATATTTTCTGGGCGGTTTGCAAGGTTTCTGATGCCGGTTCCACACCTGCACTGACACGGGCAGGGTACGATGTGGGGCAAGCACCAAACACGTGTCCTTTCCCACAAAGGTTGCACCGCACCTCGATGGGACGCCCCGCCTTGCCGCATTTGCGTTTGCCTTGACATTTTAGTGGATTTTTACCCCATCTTTGCTTTTTGGTAGATTTTTACCCCACCGTTCTTTTTTTATCTAGCAGACACTATACAACACATTCGAGTTGGTGTGTCGTTTAAACCCATCTAACACTCCGCCTTGCCATACCCTAACTGCAGGCATCTGCCACAACGTCTATTGGGACACGACTTAGCTTCGTGCCCCTCCACTCCACATTTAAAACAGGTACGGGCTGCCCAAAGTGCCGGATGGGGGCCTTGGAACCCCCTACGAAGAGGAAGGATGGTATATCCCTCTTTAGAACCACACGGAACTGTCTCTATCCATTCAGTATGTCCTTTATGTCACCTTTACCGTAAGCACACCATTACATCCCTGAGACAGTCCTGTACTGACTGAGAACTCTCAAAACCAGGCCCTGCTCGACCTCAAAGTTCAGGTACAACACCGCCACCAACCACAGAGCGATCATATGGCGTGACGGTGAGCCATTTAACCCCCTTCAGGCAAGACACACCTTCCATCGTGCGTCGGACTTGAACTTTAGGCCGTAGGAGTTGCGGGCGACAAGCTCCTGCAGCATCTCTACCTCTTTAATATTAGCTCCACTGTTCTTTAACAGAGAAAACACTTGTGGGGATGTGACGTTCACCCTCGACTTGAACTGTAACTTAACAATGCTACTATCCCTAGACATGGGCATAGCATCAGTTTATGTGGCTCGAGGCTACGCAAGAGAAAATAAAGTTTCTTGATGCGATGCTTTTTACTTGCTAAACAAACGGGCACGGCAAGACCAGCGAAAGTATATAACATACGGCCAGCAACCCAAAAACTAAGCCCCAACAACACCCTCGCAAACGAAACAAAAACCACCAACACTGCTACTGAGCAGCCACAGACACCGAAATGAAAAACAACACAAGACCAGACCAAACTACCATCACCCACAAGTAACTGCCCCGAAGGGCCACAACCCCGAAGGGCCACAACCCCGAAGGGCCACAACCCCAAAGGGCCACGAGGGGTCGGGGTCCACTTGCCATATTTACAGTATGTACAGTATATACACCATTTACACCCAACCAAAATTAAACAAACACCAAAGTACCAAAAAATCGAACGAGTCCTGTGGGGGGACAAGCACGTCCGCTCTCTTCGGCGACCTGAACTGAACTGGGCAAATGCAGGCGTACCTTGCCCAAGGGTGCCCCGGAGGCACTTGTGGCAAAGAGTAACCTCATTATCCCCAACCTTAATAAGAAAAAAACTTCACAACCGGATGCAGTTTAAAGTCCTACCCAGAACATGAGGGTCTTACCCAGGTTTCTTAATGCAAGTTACTACAACACAACGTTTCAAACATCACAATGAACTTTTGCACAAAACTGCAATTACGGTAGTAAAAGTTTTATCAGTGCTAAAGCCGAGAACGGACAAACGACGAGAGCCAAACGAAAACACGTCCGCTCCCGTAGAAGACCTAAACTTCAAGCAAATTACAGTCATCAATTGTATTTGGAACTCTAAATATGTATGGGAAGGGGCTCGCAGACGCGTAGCTATGCCCCCGCCCCCATTGTGTGTGTGTCCTAATAAAATTTGTAAGAGTTAAGGACAGCGATCAAAGCCGTGACCCAGTACCTAGGCCCTCTAAAAATTTCTTCCTAGCTACGCCCCTGACAGGGACTTGCTAGCAACTCCCTGGTTTGGAGAATGCCATATTCCCTTTAAGTATGGCTTTTTATAGTGATTTCGAGACGTCGCGTGCCGTATTTCGTTCGTAAGGGACAAGCGTGCTCATCAATGTATGTATTCTCTAACACAAAACCGTTACAACATGAAAGTGCCTTTTACATGTACAATTACTGAGTATACGGTTGTTCGGTATCCTAGACTATCAGCTGAAAACGACTTGCAAATAGGAAACAATCTTTTGAATACATATAAGGTAGCTATTAAGCCAAAAATAACCCTTGTTGTTGTATCAATCAGCTTTTATGATATATTGTCACCGTTTTAATATTAACACTGGCGGCCATTTGGAAATAGTAAAGCCTGCAGGTAGTGACATAAAGTGAGCATGGGTCCTAGAATGCATTCGTTAACAGATAAGTCGTCAATAAAAAAAAAAAAATAAAACACAAAACAAAAGTACTGTTTTGATGTGCAAACAGGAAAAATAGGATACCTAGAAGACCTAAATATTAACTGTCGCGGCTTACAGCTGCCTAAAATTTACAGTCTGCAACGATCATTATACGGAAAAATAACCAACTCCGCTGAAATTTATTCTTTCTCTTCTAAGTTATCTAATCATAAACACGGTCTTTACTCCCGATTGACAGATTACACGTAAATCCAACATTCAAGTTTCAATTTGACTGTTGGCTGATATCTTGTATTTTACTTTCTGAAAAATGCCGATACTTTTAGAAGGGATACGGTCTTAGCTTTTTGGCGCCCCTAATAGCGGAATCTACTTTCAAATGTTACTTTGATCTCAATAGTCATGTAAATTTTATTTTTACCCTTCTGTCATTTAATTGCGAACTCAAAAGATTTGCTAGTTAGATGCGGTTTAACGACACACCGACATGAATGTGTAATATGGCAGGGAGTTGTTATTCGGAAGGAGGTTTAACGGAAAGTTTAATTTATACTAATACTCTACGATCCACTAAATATCGAGGAGATTATTAATGATAAGCTTCTTATTCCGTTAATTGGGAATTCTTTCCTTTATTCGTTCGCTTCAATGTGACATCGATACGTTAGCAACATCATTCAGGTCTAGTAATCCTATCACAATTTGGCTTACTCTGGACAATGCTTTGATGAGTAGGTTTACGACGCCACCAAATTAGGGACAGGTGCTACAAAACTCGAAACGACTGTTTCATTGAAATAAATCAATGAGGTCTGCCACTTCGTAAAGAACGAACGTCATTCAAATGAGCAGCAGAGGCAGAAGTCTAAATTTTGTCACAACAATTTGGAAAGTTTCTAGAAGCTTCCTGAAATAACCGGGTATACAATCAGATTCAGATTTTTACATAACCCCTTACTGAGTGGTATACCCTGATCCGCGTCCACGAGCGTCCAAAGATGCAATATTTTTTTAATTTTCCAGCGACTGACAATGCTATGGTAGTAAACACAAACCCCTAGTCTTATTGTTGATGTAGCAGAGGACAAATCCCCTTTTGTATGAATTACGTAATCCAGTGTAAGTCTTATAAGGATACAAGAGACAGATTACTCTGTGACCTTGGTGGTGTAAACTTCACTTCAAAGCTATGTATCTCCTTCCAAATAACACCTCCCTGAATATAGTATCATCTGCGAATCCGAAAGAAACAGGCTTATCATCAAACATTGTAAGGTATAAAACGGATGATGTTAAGACAAACGCACCTTCTAAGTACAAATGGCTATTTCCAAAAAATTGAATTCAAAAAAGCTACATGGTATTTGTGACGCACTTTAATTTTTATTCACATCACCTTAAAATCACCTTTTGAGTTACTCTTTGCCCTATTGTAGGTGGGTCCTAAATTCTGCTAATTTAAAGATATGTGATAATCCAGACATGCTTGCAAAATATTAAGTACAATATATAGTTTTACTTTGCTGATGTGTATTATAATATATCGTTCTGCTATAAATACCATACTTTTGTGTCATGTCATGTCAGATAAGCGTTTTCAAAAGCTCACTGATCATAACAAAAAGGGTTCATGGTCTCGCTTCACTTTAGATAATTAGGATTGTAATATTCGTGCAGAAACAAGAGGCGTATTTTTGTTACAAAATAAATTTATTTACCCGCGGATACCTTGGTACAATCACGTCCGTGATGCCCCCACGCATCGCTACAGTCATAAATACCTCCGGTAATATTTGCCTACGTTTGCTTGTTTTTATGCATAATAAACAGTTGCGTCTCATCCTTCCTATCAATTTGTCACACAGGTTAGCATCTTCAGTCTTCATGATGAGATAGACAAACGATTACGCAAGCATATCAGCGTTTTCATAAATCAATTGTTTTTGTATATGTTATCAGTAAATGTAGGTCGACGGTGACATGTTACACTAGCCTTGAACAGTGTAACCCCAAACTTAATACCATGCATTATCAACCTTACAGTAAGTAGATTTGTGACAGGATGTCTCTTTACCAAAAATCCTTGAAGTGAGACTTAATAGTACCAGGTAGATTTAGACGTAGAGAACAACATTCCAAATCCGTCAAAATCGGTTGTGTAGACCTCTTAGTAGAATTTGGCCCTATCTTTGCATTTTTTTTAGTTGATGTTTACCCCACTATTACCTTTTTGTATCTAGCTGACACTACATAACACATTAGTTTGTCGTTAAACCCCATCTAACGAACTAACTAATCAAATTATTAGGATATTTATTTGAATGGATCATTTTTAAAATGACCTTTTTTGTCATTTGAAACGCAAAAGTATTCAATACAAAACTACTTGCTGATTTCAAGAAGTTTCATTAGTTATGCTGTTCTCGGATTTTGTTTGTCATAACGGTATTACGATTAAAATGACCATCATCACAACTGTAGACTTGTGACTTTTAGAAATCACCTATTATCAAACACTCAAATCACAAAAAGCACAAAACCGTCTTGCTTTGATTACTAAACAAAACATGAAGTGTAAACAGTGTTTTTCGTTTTTGCATTTAGGTTGCCATGTAGGTGAGGAGTTGGTTCGTTTAGCATTTTGTTATGGTGAAAATAGAAAGTGTCAAAGCACACAAGAAAAAGAAAAAAGGTGGTTTTTTCAAACAACTTTGTTACAGGAGGGGCGCTAGGATTAGCACGACAGGGAGCCAAGCTCTCTGACGTAAGGGGCGGGGGGATACCCGAAGCCCTGAAAAGGGTGACAAGTTGTCGGAAGGCTATTGAACGCAAAACTTTTAGCGCGCTAAAATGTACCGAAAATTTTTGGTCCTTGAAAAATTTGAAAACTTTTTAGTAAAAATTTTAGTAAGAAAAAAATTGGAAAATAAAATGGGTTGTTATTGGGAAAAATTAGAAATTTTGGGAGCTTTACCCAAGAATCTGCCCATACTGGAGAAAAAAATTAAAGTAAATCAGTCGGGGGAACTGGATCGTAGGGGATTACACATTTTATCGCACCTACTGAAGTTTCCCGATGAAATTGGAAAGCCTGCCTTGATATGGGGCCTCCCTGTCTCCATCTGGTGCCACCCCTGATTCAAGAACGTTAAGGGTATCATTATACATAAATGTAATTAAACACCGCAATGACTGTTCAGTAGTTGATTTAAGGTCCTTAACTGTTGAAAACTCGAGTGCATACATTTCTTTTCGGGGAAACAACACATCAAAAGTCAAAAAGTTCTTTAGCTTTACATCCGGAAGCTTGACCTAACGTTATGTTTTTAAACGGTGTACTCGTTTAATCCTCGCACTTATAATAAAAATTCTGTTCGAGGAAATAAATGAAATAATTGCCACGTGGCTGATGTCATTATTAACATATTAGAATGTAGGTCTAATTTTGATCCAAATTACATTCAGAAAATGCATCGTACTTTCTGCGACTTGCAATTGCACAGATGCGACGGTGGGCTTTCTGGGCCACCTGCATTTTAATGTACTCATCGACTAGGTAGCTTTTTAAGTACGTAGAAACAGGCACTGAGAAACTAAAGAACCCCAAATCCAAACAAAAACCCTTCGGATCACAAACACAATGCCAAACAAACTATACACACTATGCAACAGGGAACAAAAGAGTCTTTTTTACTACTGAGATTCAGAAACTGCCACTGCAGCCAACCCCAAAACAACACCCTAGCCCAACAATCACAAACCACCCCAAAACAAAGTCTCACCAGTCAACCACACGCCCAAAGGCTACCACACGCCCGAGGACGACACAACTCCCGGAGTCGACGACACAACTCCCGAAGGCAACAACATGCCCGAAAGAAAAGAAACAACATGCCCGAAGGCAACATTACTCACGATGGCAACACTATGCCCAAAGGCAACAGCACTTAAAAAGCACTGGGCTAGGGTGTAAAGGAGTTTATTTAACACTGCTTTTACTCTTTTTAACCTAAGTGATGAAAGTACACTCGTGTGGCTATAAAAATACACCTTAGGTAAGTGGCATATAACTCAGTAGGACAAAAGAAAAGTGCAGCTTTTGTGGTGGTGTGTGGATAGTTTTGCCTTTATGTTCCTGTCCGATCCGGTTTGAGTTTTTGTTTTTGTTTGTATGTGCCGTTTCGATGCACTTAAAAAGCAAAGAAAAGTGCAGCTTGAAGAACAGCTTTTTAATGGATTCAAATTAGCATGAGCTTTTTACGTACGTAGAAACGGGCACGAAGAAACAAAGTAGAACTTAAACCTGACCGGACAAAACATAACTCTGAACTATTTACAGAAATCTGTACATTGCGCTAGCAAACAAATTGTCTGTACAATTGTCTGTACTAACTATGTACAAAACTATGAGTTTATTTTTTGTCTGTATGTACAAAACTATGAGTTTATTTTTTGTTTGTATGTGCCGTTTCGATGCACTTAAAAAGCACTATGTACAAAACCACCCCAAACCCAAGCCAATCACGTAGGACTATTTGCAATTTCAATATTTACAATATTTACAAGTTAACTATCACCCGGCCCGCCCGCACTGAAACAAGTGGACCCCAACACCTGCCGAACGTCGACCTTGGCAAACGGACGAAGTCGGCCTCCACCCTCAGCTTAATCTCCGTCCTCACCGACGCCAGGACGACGTCCGCAGGCTTCCCCTCTCTCCTAAACACAATATTACACCGGTCTCTCCACAAGGCCAGCTTTATGGAGGCCGAAACAAAGGTAAGTATCCCGCGAACACTTGTATTGCATGGCGGGGGTGACAGACCATACAAAGCGTAGTCCTGGCTGACCGCCCAGGTGTTACAAAACGTGAGGCGATCAGCCAGAGCTTGAAACCACTCCCAGAGGAGGGCCACAAAGCCACACTGCCAAAACACATGGGGCACACTCCCCCACCCTGTGCATCCAGTGCGGGGGCAAATGCCATCTCCAAGACGCCACCGAAGGCGCTTGAGATTCGTTACGATGGCGTCGTGTGCGATGCGCCACAGCAGGTCACGCCGGCGGTGATCGAGTGTCCTGCTGTGGACGACACGCCACACTTCCGGCCCTGACGCATAGTCGTTGGGTTGGACCTGACCAACGAAGTCATCAAAAATGGCCCGGTACTGGTCCCCCGCACTGGATTGCAAAACGCCCCCTACAGTTGACATAATACGTAGTGTCTCCCTCATCTGACAGTATGCCTTCGTTGGTCTCCAACTGTGAGGTACACTGTTGCTAAACAGGGTAGGAAAGAACCAACGGAATGATAATCCACCCCAATAACGGACAAAGTAGGCAAACGGCATCTGACTTTCGACAGCACTAAAAACACATTTGGTCAGGAGAAAACGGAGCTTTGAAGGAAAGTGCACAAGGCCCAATCCCCCCTGCCTAGGAACCTGGTACACCACCTCTCTTCTGACCAGCTCCGTTTTCCCTGACCAAAGAAACCTAAACACAGCCCTCTCGAGTCGCACCAGGACACCCTCTGGAGCGGCCAGAACAGTGCCCGGATACCACAAGAGAGGGTAAACGAAACGATTTATAACTGTTACCTTCCCCAACAGACTAATGTAGCGATCGCCAAAGTCCTTCAACCTAGCTTCCACCAGGTCCACTTTCTCATTCCAGGTAAGTGACTCGGGTGAACCGTAACCAAACCATATGCCATTGATTTTTATGGCGTCGTCTACCCATGATGCCGCGAAGGGCAGTTGTTTCGACCGCCACTTACCTAGACGGAGTCCTTTGGTCTTGGTGGGGTTCAGTCTGGCACCTGTCGCTCTTTGAAAAGTAGACAGCGTGCCAGTAAGGGCTCTGAAGGAAGCTAGCTCGGAGACTACGCATGTGACGTCGTCAGCATACTGGAGGCACTTGACTTTAGCTCCACCAGGTATGTGAAATGGTCGAAACAAAGGTTCAACTTGGAAGGCTCTTGCAAGGGATTCACTAAACAATACATAGAGTAGAGGTGACAGGGGACACCCCTCAAATTAGCATGGGTTGACCTGTAGCTGTCCGAAACCACCCATGACTATAAAATACACGTAAAAATGTGCTTTTTAAGTGCATCGAAACGGCACATACAAACAAAAACGAAAACTCAAACCGGATCGGGCAGAAACATAAATGCAAACTATTTACAAACAACTAAATCAAACAGAAAATTATGTTCATTATAGTAATAGAACTATATGTACAGATAATTTACATACGACGTTCGGCAGGTGTTGGGGTCCTCTTGTTTCAGTGCGGGCGGGCCGGGTGATAGTTAATTTGTAAATATTGTAAATATTGAAATAGCAAATAGTCCTACGTGATTGGCTTGGGTTTGGGGTGGTTTTGTGTCTTTTTACGTACGTAGAAACGGGCACGAAGAAACAAAGGTGGTTTTGTACATAGTTAGCACAGAGATTTTGTTTGCTAGCGCAATGTACAGAATTCTGTAAATAGTTCAGAGATATGTTTTTGTCCGGTCAGGTTAAGTTCTACTTTTGTTTCTTCGTGCCCGTTTTCTACGTACGTAAAAAGCACACGATAATTTACATACACATATATACATATTTACAACATATTTACAACTTAAGTACCTCACAAGCCAACTATGTACAAACACAGTGAGCTTTTTACGTCAATGGCATGAGGGACAGTCGGAAGCGGTCAAGAATATTCCAATTTTGCAAATCACTAGGTGTGGACTTCGTTTTCCTCCAGGAGACTCACATTGTTAATGAGAACGACGTCTACACCTGGTCCTATGAATGGGGTGGGGGTTTGCACGCTTCCTTTGGTTCCGTGTCTTCCTGTGGATCTGTTATTTTAGTTTCATC
>JAIZAY010000900.1:0-26229 GCA_029531755.1 Holothuria leucospilota
GGAACCAGAAAACATGTCCCTCCCCCTGCGGCTACAGAGGTTTACACCGCACCTCGTTGGGGCACTCAGGCCTTTTCGCTGCCCACACTTGCACGGCACTTTGCCACAAGACAACGTGCTCTGTGTGGGGGGGTGGGAACAGTGACTTGGCTTCATGCCCCTCCTCATGAACACTTAAAACAGGTGCGGTGGGCTGCCCAAAGTAATCTTATATGGGCTTTTGGAACCCCCGTTGTGGATTAGTGAACGTGAGGAGTAGGTTGTATGTTGGAGGGGGTATTCCCTCTTCAGTGGGGGGGCCACGTAGCGGGGACTTGTCCCTCTTTCCGTTCAAGATGCCCTTCAGCCATCACTTCCTGGTGGGGCGTTTTTAAAGTGCATCGAAAACGGCACATACAAACGAAAAAACAAAACTGTCTGTGGCCGGGGGGGGAGCAGTGGTGGGACGAAAGGGGAACGGACAGGAACATAAAGGCAAAAAAACTATCCACACACACACCAAATCAAACCAGAAAATTATGTTCATTACAATCAATAGATACCACACATAGATGGACAACGGACCCAAATACCCCACAGACCAAACCTTCCCCCAGCCACACATAAAAACCCAAGCCCCACAAAAGGACCACACACCCAATCCACCACACACCCAAAGACAACACCACGCCCGAACGGCAAACACCACGTTCCCCGAGGGCAACACCCACTGCCGAGCTGGCAACCACCACGCCCGAAGGCAACACCAACGCCCGAAGGCAACACCACGCGCCGAAGGACAAACACCACGCCCGAAGGCAACACCACGCCCGAAGGCAAACTACCACCACGCCCGAAGGCAACTACCACTTAAAAAGCACCGGTGGCAAATAACAGGTGCCACCTTGCCCACAGGGTGGCCCCGGAAGGGCAGTTTGTGGCAAAGGGTACCTCATTACTCCACGTTTTTAAACCAACTCCACAAACGGGATGCAGTTTAAAGTCCTACCCGATGACTGGTAGTGTGACACCACCGCATATCGGAAGGACAGATATCCGTTACTGCACTGAGAAACCCGTCGTCCACCAGGATCCACTGAAATCGCACCTCAAAGTTCAGGTAAAGAAACTGTCACCACCACAGAGCGATTCAGTATGGGGTGACAGTAAAGCCCTTCCAGTCTTTAAGGCTAGACACCCCCTGTAATTTCCGAGGGCCAGCGATTACTGAACCTGAACTTTAGGTCTCGTACGCTGTTGCGACCTCGCAAGCTGCTGAGCCAATCAGTCTCTATTTCTTTTAACCCTCCCACACTCATTGTTCCTTTCAAACACATGCAAACGTGCCTGGCGAGGGAGAAGAAACGCTCGCATCGTGACCCTCCGGACGAAAACTCTAACTTAACAATTGTGCTATATCCACTACTTTCCGAGGCATAGTGCAGGTCTAGTTGTGTGGCTCGAAGTGCCACGGAATGAAAAGAGGAGAAAAAACTCAGAACTAGTTTTAACAAAAGGGACAAAAAATAGGATAAAGGTAAGAAAACACAAGCTACCACAGAAGAAACAAGGTGAGGTCCGCAAACAACATGGGACCAACAACCAGACCTACTTATTAAACTACAAAACAAGCCACGCTTATAAGCTCTGTTTCTATGACAACAATTGCAATAAAATATGTACAGACCTAGATCACACTAGCAAGTGATTACAAGTTGAGCACGGTTAAAACCGAACGAGAGCGAAACGAAAATACGTCCTGCTCTTCTCGGCCGTAAGACCTGCATAGAACTGGAAACGTCGTTTCTTGCGTGACTTGTCGTAAAGGAAATTCGGTAAGTGGCCAATTAGCGAAGACCTACAAGAGTCTGTGAATGGGTCCTGTTGATGTTGTTGTGTTTTTTTGTCCGTGTCAGGTTTAAGTTCTGCTTTGTTTCCTACGTGCCCGGTTTCTACCGTTACGTAAAAAGCTTCGTTTTCGTCGAGGCTCCTCGTTACGTTTGACCGTGCACTCCGGCTTTATCACTGTGTGATACCTATTACACAACATTATTACTGTGTGGGTATTGATACAGCTCTGATACTTATTTGCATTTGTGCTCCTTGGGAACTCTACAGCCGTGTTCTGCCCTGTATAGTAGGTTTGTGGTTCGTGCCTATTTCCTTCGATTACACACGGCCTGGGTTACATTCGTTTCTCTGTAGTTTACTTCCTAAAATTTTGTGCTTTGGAAAACTGTCAAAGTCTGATGGTATTTTATTTTTTTTTCTCCTTGTCCATTTTGCGTCGTGGTCCTCGTGAGCCACCTCTGACTGCGTGCTATGCCCGTGGTGTACGGGATAGTCGCATTGTTAAGTTGCATTTTGAGGTCGGCGGCAAAGATGTGTACACCCCCTCAAGTGTTGTCGGTGTTGCTAAAGAGTAAAGTGGTACTTGAGTGTTAACAAATTGAGATTGTTGCAGGCGCTTGCGGCCGCACACACGGGTACGACCTAAAATTCAGGTCGGACGCAAGCATCGGTTGGAAGGTGTGGTCTTCGCCTGAATAGGGAGTACATCGGCTTACCGTCACCCCTATGACTCGCTCTGTGGCGGTGACGGTGCTAGTTACCTTGCCCCTATTGAGGTCGGACAGGGTCTGGTTGGCGAGGGTTCTTGGGCATGTACGCGAACTGTCTCAAGCAGTATGCTGGTGCACCTACGGTGATGGTGAGTTGAAGGAATACTGAACGGAAAAGAGGCCAGTTCCGTATGGTATTGAAAGAGGGACATTCAATCCTTCCTCTTTCATAGGGGGTTGCCAAAGCCCATATTCGATACTTTGGGCAGCCCCGCACCTGTTTAATAGAAGTGTGGGAGGAGGTGAGGGGCACGAGGCCAGGTCGTGTCCCCAACAGCGTACGTTTGTGGACAGGTGCCGGCAGTTGGGACACGACAAGGCTGAGTGTCCCAATGACGTGAGGTGCAACCTCTGCGGGGAGGATGGGCACATCTCTGGTGCCTGCCCCACGTTCTACTCTGCCCGTGTCAGTGGGGATGTGAGGCCGGCACCCGAACCCTCGCAATCAGACCCAGAACCTATGCTTGAGGATCCTGATGCACCTGAGGAACTGGAGAGGGTGGCTCGTGAAGTAGAGCAGGAGTTCCTCGCCTCAAAGCGGTGTGGGGAGGGGACAGGGATCCCTGAGGCAGACTCTCCACCCCTGGCACCTGAGGAGGCTGGAGTGACGTTGGAAGAGGACCTCCAGCTCTCCTCTGACTCGGAGTCTGGCACTGCCATGTCAGATGTTGGGGAGTCTGCCCCAGATCACCCAATAAGGGAACTACCGTTGGGAGAGAGCTGGTTCGATTCAGGTGAAGGGGTACCTGAATCCACGCTAAAGAGGTCTGCCTCAGGTGAAGTGTCGGACCAGGATGTTCAAGTCTCTGAGGCCCCCAAACCGACCCCTCGGAATAAGTACAGTAAGCTCCAGACAAATGCTTAGATACCCACCCCTCCATGGCTGTGCCCCTGTCCCTCTTGACCCTGAACGTCAACGGTATGAGGGACAGTCGGAAGCGGTCCAGAATATTTCAGTTTTGTAAGTCACTAGGTGTGGACTTCGTTTTACTCCAAGAGACGCACATAGTGAATGAGGACGATGTCCACAACTGGTCCTTCGAGTGGGGTGGAGGATTGCATGCTTCCCTTGGTTCAGTATCTTCTTGTGGAACAGTTATTTTAATTTCACCAAGGTGGACCTCCCTGGTTGGAAAAGTTGATTCTGATCATGAGGGTCGTTTGGTATGTGTTACCATAAAGCACCCTGGCGGTAGCTTCCTACTATGTAATGTGTACGCGCCAAACCGGCCCTCCGACAGGAGGAGCTTTTTCTCCACCCTGCCATCCGGGGCTTTTTAAGTGCATCGAAACGGCACATACAAACAAAAAACAAAAACTCAAACCGGATCGGACAGGAGCATAAAGGCAAAACCATCCACACAACACCAAATCAAACAGAAAGTTATGTTCATTACAACAATAGAACCACACACACACACCGGCAACCCAATACCCCACAAACCAACCTCCCCCCGGCCACCCTAAACCAACATTACTACATACCACCAACGAAAGACAAACCCCAGACCAAACCACCACCCAACAACAACCCAAAAAACCAAAACACCAGACCAAGCAATCATCACATCACCCTGCCATCCTTCGTCCCTGGCAGTGCCCCATGTATCCTGGCTGGAGACTTTAACTGCGTCCCCGACACACGGCTCGACAGATTGTCCTCGTGTACGTCTTCCGGCCGTGGCGTTGGTTTGTCGGAATTGGACATGTTCACGAAGAACCACGACATGGTTGACGTTTGGAGAGCACAACACCCGGGTTTGACCGTGTTCACTTGGCACCGACCAGATGGCACGGGGGCCTCAAGGCTGGTCCATTTAACAAAAACTGGATTCAAACTAAACTTCTGCAAAATTTTAAAGAGGAATCCGGGGGGGGGGGGGGGGGGGATTTTTAAGTGCATCGAAACGGCACATACAAACAAAAAACAAAACTCAAACCGGAACGGCCAGGAACATAAAGGCAAAACTCCCCTGCCGGGCTCGTTCGATCTCTTTGGGAAGTTTTGTTTTCGTTACGTGTAGATAGTGTAAGTAAACTCTAAATACTGATTTTAATGTAGCAAGTGGACCCCCCCCCCCATGTCCCCCTGCGCTGTGGTTGCCTTTGGGCGTGTTGTTGCCTTTGGGCGTGTGTTGTTTTGAGATTGTGTTGTTGGGTCGTTGGTGGTGGGTGTGGTGGTGTTTTCTGTTGGTGGTAACAGACTCCAAGAAGCCGTACCGGAGCTGGAGTGTCCTCGCTGGTCGAGGGATTCGGTCTGGTGTTCTGGGCGATTTTGGTGGTTTGTGTTGTTGGTGTTCGGTGGTTTGTGTTGTTGGTGTTCGGTTTTTTGGTTGTTGGCCATGTGTAGTGATCCTTTCGCCGGTCTGGCCGTGTCCGTTTTTAGCACGTAAAAAGCACATAAAGGCAAAACTATCCACACACCACCAAATCAAACAGAAAATTATGTTCATTACATCATTATGTTCATTACATCGTCCTGGGTAGGACTTAAAACTGCATCCGGTTGTGGAGTTTGTTTAAACGTGGGAGTAATGAGGTTACCCTTTGCCACAACTGCCTCCGGGGCACCCTTGGGCAAGGTGCACCTGTATTTGCCCCGGTGCTTTTTAAGTGCTGTTGCCTTTGGGCGTGGTGTTGCCTTCGGGCGTGGTGTTTGCCTTCGGGCGTGGTGTTTGCCTTCGGGCTTAGTGTTGCCTTCGGGCGTAGTGTTGCCTTCGGGCGTGGTGTTGCCTTCGGGCTTAGTGTTGCCTTCGGGCGTGGTGTTGCCTTCAGGCTTGGTATTGCCTTCAGGCTTAGTGTTGCCTTCGGGCGGGGTGTTGCCTTCGGGCGGGGTGTTGCCTTCGGGCGTAGTGTTGCCGTCGGGCGTGGTGATGCCTTCGGGCGTGGTGTTGCCTTCGGGCTTGGTGTTGCCGTCGGGCGTGGTGTTGTCTTTGGGTGTGTGGTCTTTGTGGGGCTTTGTTTTTAGTGTGACCGGGGGGAGGTTGGTCTGTGGGGTCTTTGGGTTGTTGTCAGTGTGTGTGTGTGGTTCTATTGTTGTAATGAACATAATTTTCTGTTTGATTTGGTGGTGTGTGGATAGTTTTGCCTTTATGTTCCTGTCCGATCCGGTTTGAGTTTTGTTTTTTGTTGGTATGTGCCGTTTCGATGCACTTAAAAAGCCCCGTTTCGGCTAGTTATCACAGACATTTTGTTTGCTGGCGCAATGTACAGAATTCTGTAAATAGTTCAGAGTTATGTTTTTGTCCGGTCAGGTTTAAGTTCTACTTTGTTTCCTCGTGCCCTTCAGGCTTGGTGTTGCCGTCGGGCGTGGTTTTGTCTTTGGGTGTGTGGTGGATTTGGGTGTGTGGTCTTTGTGGGGCTTTGTTTTTAGTGTGACCGGGGGGAGGTTGGTCTGTGGGGTCTTTGGGTTGTTGTCAGTGTGTGTGTGGTTCTATTGTTGTAATGAACATAATTTTCTGTTTGATTTGGTGGTGTGTGGATAGTTTTGCCTTTATGTTCCTGTCCGATCCGGTTTGAGTTTTGTTTTTTGTTTGTATGTGCCGTTTCGATGCACTTAAAAAGCCCCCAAAAGTCCTGGGTAGGACTTTAAACTGCATCCGGTTGTGGAGTTTGTTTAAACGTGGGAGTAATGAGGTTACCCTTTGCCACAACTGCCTCCGGGGCACCCTTGGGCAAGGTGCACCTGTATTTGCCCCGGTGCTTTTTAAGTGCTGTTGCCTTTGGGCGTAGTGTTGCCTTCGGGCGTGGTGTTGCCTTCGGGCGTGGTGTTGCCTTCGGGCGTGGTGTTGCCTTCGGGCGTGGTGTTGCCTTCGGGCGTGGTGTTGCCTTCGGGCGTGGTGTTGCCTTCGGGCGTGGTGTTGCTTTCGGGCTTGGTGTTGCTTTCGGGCGTGGTGTTGCCTTCGGGCGTGGTGTTGCCTTCGGGCGTGGTGTTGCCTTCGGGCGTGGTGTTGTCTTTGGGTGTGTGGTCTTTGTTTTTAGTGTGGCCGGGGGGAGGTTGGTCTGTGGGGTATTTGGGTTGTCAGTGTGTGTGTGGTTCTATTGTTGTAATGAACATAATTTTCTGTTTGATTTGGTGGTGTGTGGATAGTTTTGCCTTTATGTTCCTGTCCGATCCGGTTTGAGTTTTGTTTTTTGTTTGTATGTGCCGTTTCGATGCACTTAAAAAGCCCAATAAAAAAAAAAAAAAAATTATGTTCATTACAAGAATAGAGGAATCCGTGATCAACCATGTCCAAGGCTGGACCGGGTTTACTCTCCACCTGCTCTGTTTCAGTGCGGGCGGGCCGGGTGATAGTTAATTTGTAAATATTGTAAATATTGAAATTGCAAATAGTCCTACGTGATTGGCTTGGGTTTGGGGTAGTTTTGTACATAGCACAGAAATTTAATTTGCTAGCGCAATGTACAGATTTCTGTAAATAGTTCAGAGTAATGTTTTTGTCCGGTCAGGTTTAAGTTCTACTTTGTTTCTTCGTGCCCGTTTCTACGTACGTAAAAAGCTCTGTCACCAACTGTGAGGTTGTGCCATGCAGGGATGTAAGTGGTGACTGAAAAAAAAATCCCACAACTATCGCCGGCCCACACACATGCGCGCGCGAAGCGCTGCGCCATTCCGGCCGGGGGTCCAGGGGCCCGCTGAAGGGCCCCTGGTGGGGGTCCAGGGGGCGAAGCCCCCGGAAGCTCCAGCAATTTAGGAGTTTTTACACCCATTTACTCAAGTTTAGGTGACATATTTACTGTAAAAGATCAGTCAAGCCGTGTACTTATGTACAAAACTACAGAATGAGTTTTTTTCCAATTTACAAGGTGGCATCAGACAAAGAAAAGTGACCTTCACACATTTGTAAACATACCAAACTCTTACAGTAGGAGTTGAAATAAAAGTTTTTCAAAAACACTGAAAACACACCTACCTTACACTTTCTCAAATTGCAACATAAATGTCTACAACTTTTGTTGCCGTTTCTGCTGAATAACCTTTAGCCGATTCTGCTTTCTTACTGAAGCCTGCTGAATGCGAATTCTTTCTTTCACTTTTTGGGCAAGTTTATGAATGTTTTCTTTGGTATTTTTGGTGTTTTTCCTCTCACTTGTTGCATTTTTTTTCTTAAAGCGGCTGTAAGCTGTTCTAACATGATATGCCATTGACACATCAACAGGAGATTTCAGTTTGTTCTCACGGTGGTAACGCTGTACTGATGTCTCCCTAGTAGCTAGCAAGTCATACTTAACTGTCTGTATTGCTGCAAAAGTACTAGCATGTATGCGATTTGTTTTAGCTGTAATGGTGTCATTCATCATGCTAAAGCTTTGTTCTACCCTGGGTCCTGTGAAAACAGAAAAGAGCACATACAACGACAGGTTTTCATGGCAGGATACATTTTGAAGACCTCCCCCCACCATTTGTCCACACGTGTGTTGTCATCAAAGTGTGGGAGAGTCTGACAGTTTAACTGCATCTGCCTTGCAGCTTGATCAAAAGCATCATAGTCTTCATTTGTCATACGGTGTGAGCAAGCATTTGCCAGTTTCTTCAAATGTTCATGAGTCATACTGTGTCCTTGGGCTTTTGGATCTATTGCAGATAAAAGTTTCAGTACATAGTTCTGCAAAGGCAATTTCTGCTGCATATACTCTCCAGTAGCAAGATATGCCTTCCTAACATTGCAGGATGATACTTTGCATGCTCTCTGCTTTCAAAGTTAAAAGAAGTTGCTCTGCATTTCTGCCAACATATATCTGTGATGCTTTGAGAACATGCTGGTTAAGATTAAGTTCTTGTAACCTCTTTGGAGGAAGTCCTGAGATGGATTCTTGTTTCACAAAGCAAGCAAGAAAGCTCATGAAAATGTCAACTAACTTATCATGCAAACAATGCATTTGGGGTACCTTCTGTTCAAAAACCAATACAAATGATTTGAACAATGGCAAAACAGCAGAGTACAAGTTGAGATAAATTAGTGTTTTTTTTCTCTGACCATACAGTTTCTTCACAATTCTTCCTTTTCTACCCTGTCCTAGATTTGTTAGGCATTTTTGCTGAAGTCTTTCTAGCAATGCCTTGAGCTGATGTCCTTTGTTTCACTGTGAGATTAAACTGTGAGATAACTTTGTTGAAAGTAGGCTGGTACTTCACCTTATCTACCCCGATCCATGCAAAATAAAACAAAGTCAAGGGATCAATCATATCAAGGATCCTGATACTCACATCATAGGAAGATAACCACCGATGGGCTATCCGTTGCTGAGGCAATTTACAGTCAAGTCCAAACAAATCAGTCATTTCTTGTAAGTATTGTGCAAGATTGGTGAATACTGAAAATCCCTATACAATCATCACACAAGTTTTCAACATGATTGCCAAAGTGGCTACAAAACTTCTTCACACAATTATGAATATGATGGCAATATCTCCATCTATGTTTCAGAAGGTTAGGATTTGCTTCTCTGAGCTTTGCTTCAAATCCATTGTGCTTCCCTCTCATGTACGCGGCTGAATCGCTTAGAGAAGATATAATGTTCTTCAAAGGGATTCCATCCTTTGCGAAAGATTCTTTGACTGCTTGAAAAAACTGTGTTTGCATTAACTACTGTTAAACTAACTGAAGTGAAATGCTGTACTACACACTCACCCAAGGTATCTGAAAAGAATGATACGAGTATAGAGAGAATACGCTGATTGGATCCTTTTGTAGTACACTCATCAAGGTTGATTGAGAATGGCTTCTCTTTTAATTCATGAACAAGGCGTTTATGAACAACTTCAGCCACACCTTCTTTAAGTTTATAGGCACACGTAGTCCTTTCCATGGACAAATCTTGAAATACAGTATTATCCCTGCCAATTCCTTTGAAAGGTTCTAGTATGTGAGGAACTACTGCAAATGGCAAACTATGTTCTGCTACAAAAGAAACAACCATTGCCTCAGCATTACCCTTACGGTCTAAATAACATGCATTTGGTGTCAACTTCGATTCCACTTTTCCAGAACAGGATGCAGCATTATGAACATTTGGGGGAGCTCCATATGGAATGTTTGAGCCACAAGGAGTAGTGTTAGCACTTGTCCCTGGAGTAGAAATATCTGGGCATGATGGTGTGCTGAGCCGAGCTGTAGACAATGACTTAGTTTTCACTTCTCTTACTGCAATACTTCCTTTCCTCATAGCAGAAGTTCTTTCAAAAATTGACGGAAGGGTAGAATTTGTTGTGAATACCTTCCGATTTTTAATGTGTTTCTTTTTATTCCCATGGGCAACTAAGTCTCTTTTCCCACCATTTGCATACTTCAGGTCACAATTACAAACTATACACCTTGCTAACCCAGGTCTGTCAATTTTACGAATGTAATCGGACAAAAAGTATCAATCCCTGTCTTTTTCCTCCAACCACTTCCGATTCCACTTATCTCTAACAGACTGGTCAATTTCCTTTACATTCGCTTCTCGCGTGACTTCCATGGTGTTAACGATCGAGTGTAGACTAGGCTTAGGCTAGGCCACAATACACAGTATAGGCATAATATTAGGCCCTAACGTTAGACACACATAGGCCTGTACGTCCTATATGTGTAAAGCCTAGGCTAGGCCTAGCTTATGGAACAATGTCACGTCTAATGGAGATAAGAGTCTATTGTTAACGTTACTTTTCACTCCAGTCCCACAGCCCAAATAATTGTCCAAAGTACTCGTTTCGGTGAATAGGCCTACGTGGTGATAAAAGAAGAAAATCCTCACTTGGTACAATCTCACTTGGTCCGGTACGGGTGAAGCTAATTCCCATTTACTAGCCCAAATATGCTAATGTAGGCCAGCTAGCCGGCCGGCCGGCCGCACGTGCACTGCGGAGTTATAGGTATCAACCGCGCTAGCGCTAACGAAGAAGACCGCTTGCATGCAGCAAACAGAAGTTAGCGAACTAAGTCAGCTAGATAGGCGATGCAAAATCCAATGCAGGAAGCAACCACAGAATTATAATACGGAGAGTGGGCTATGTATCGTGTTCCTAACCTTACGTGCGAGCACCGTATTATACGCACATTACACTGTATGCTTCGACCAGGGAGTTGCCAGCTTCGACCCACATACAAGGCGAGTACTACCTGACTGCGCGGGTAACTCAGCATCGGTATCGAACTTCTACTTTTATTTCTATGGGTGAGCGACCTTTGTAGATAGGTCTGAGAACTTCAGTGGGAAGTATGGTGATGTAACTTTTTGGACGACTTCTTTCCACATGAAACAAGGCGTCGGCTTTGATCCCAAGTTTCCACCGTGAAACTAAAACTTTGCCTTGCGTGTGGTAAGTGAAATCCCGGGGATAAATATCGCCAAATATTAAAAAATCCGGTTTTCCGGATTAATCCGGAAGTCTTACATCCCTGGCCATGTCCAATTTCGGATCATGACGCAGTTACTGTCTCCTTTCAACCCCCCCCCCCCAAGTCATGGCCAGCAGGGAGGGGGTTCTGGAAAATGAATATTGATATTTTAACAGAGACAGAATATAACGAACAGTTTAAAGCCAGGTACGAAGGGTGGCGAACATTGAGGCCAGCCTTCCCAACAGGTTTAGAATGGCGGGATGACGTAAAGTCCCGCATCAAACAGTTCACTATTGAGTACTGTGCAGCAAGAGCTCGTCGAAGAAGGGAGGAGTTCCTCTCGCTCTGCTCAAGGGAGAGGAGTTGGGACTCCTCCGCTCTTCACGCAATCCAGCAACATCTTGATAAGAAACTTGTGGAGCTTGTTAAAGCGTGGGGATAATGAGGTTACCCTTTGCCACAACTGCCTCCGGGACACCCTTGGGCAAGGTGCGCCTGTATTTTTGGCCCAGTTTTGTTCTGTTTTTTGTTTTTGTGTAAATAGTGTATATAGTGTACATAGTGTAAATATAGCAAGTTGACTCCACCCCGGACCCCTCGTGGCGGGTGGCCCCTGTTGTTGGTGTCTGGTTTTTTTGGTTGTTGGCGGTATGTAGTATTATTGCTTTAGGGTGGCCGGGGGAGGTTGGTCTGTTGGGTATTTGGGTTGTTGTCAGTGTGTGTGTGTGGTTCTATTGTTGTAATGAACATAGCTTTCTGTTTGATTTGGTAGTGTGTGGATGGTTTTGCGTTTGTGTTCCTGTCCGATCCGGTTTGAGTTTGTTTTTTGTTTGTATGTGCCGTTTCGATGCACTTAAAAAGCACACGTTGTAATGAACATAACTTTCTGTTTGATTTGGTGGTGTGTGGATAGTTTTGCCTTTATGTTCCTGTCCGATCCGGTTTGAGTTTTTGTTTTTTGTTTGTATGTGCCGTTTCGATGCACTTAAAAAGCACATCTTGATAAGAAACTGCACGGGGCCCGTATTCGTGCCCGCGTGCATTGCGTGGAGGCGGAGGAAAAGCCTACTATCAAGTTCTACCGGGATGTCTCGCAGTACGCCATCGACCGCCGCATAAAGGCGGTGCGAGACGCCCATGGTACAGTGCAGAAGGACCCTCTTGACATCGTGGAAGTATTTAGAAGCTTCTATGAAAAGCTTTACACCAAAGTAGATGTCGATGAGGGACTCCAAATACCCCTGTTAGATAATATTGACAAGTCCTCCACTAAAGAGCAGAATGATGAACTTGGCGCCCCATTGACGGTCGTCGAGCTTCTTGGAAGGCGGCTGGTTGGCGAAGATGAAAGGCGGAAAGGCACCCGGGTCCGACGGTATTCCAGTGGAATTTTACAAACGCTTTCTGGGGTACCGTTGGACATGATCTTCGTGAAATTTGTATACGTCTCTGCCTTCCTTGCTGGCTCATTGAGCCCCTCGCAGCGCAACTGGCGTGATAACCTTGCTACCCAAGTCTGGAGATCCACTCGAAGCCAAAAAATAAGAGGCCAATCACCCTGTTGAATGTGGATTACAAGATCCTGGCGAAAGCCCTTTGTAACAGGCGGGGCACTGTTATGCCGGATCTTGTAAGGCCTACCAGACATGCGCGGTGCGAGGACACAGTATTCAGCAGAACCTCTGGTTGGTGCGGGACCTAGTTTGAGTATGTGAAGGACCGTGATCTGCCATGTGCGCTTGTCTCCTCGATCAGGAAGAAGGCCTTCGACATGGTAGATCACGGTTTCCTTTTTTAAAGTATTGATGAAATTAAGTTAAGCCCATCCTTTGTAAAATGGGTAACCTTGTTGTATAATAGTGTATATAGTCGGGTTGTGGTTAATGGTCCTACCGTCAGACCCCTTCAAGGTCGACGTGGGGTACGTCAGGGGTGCCCACTGTCACCCCTACTTTATGTGTTTATTCAGTGAATCTCTGAACAAAGAGCCTTACAAGTACAGTCTTTGTCCAACCCTTTCACATACCTGGTGGAGCCAAAGTCAAATGCCTCCAGTATGCTGATGATGTCACATGTGTAGTCTCGACCTAGCTTCCTTCAGGGCCCTTTCTGAAACGCTGTCCACTTTTCAGAGGGCGACAGGTGCCAGACTGAATCCGACTAAAACCAAGGGACTCCGTCTAGGTAAGTGGCGGTGGAAGCCCCTTCCTTTCACAGCATCGTGGGTTTGACGACGCTATTAAAATAATGGCCTATGGTTTTGGTTATGGTTCGCCAGAGTCCACTTACCTGGAATGAGAAAGCGGACCTGGTGGAGGCTAGGTTGACGGCCTTTGGCGATAGATATCTAACTCTGTTGGGAAAGGTGACAGTAATCAACCGCATTGTTTACCCTCTCTTGTGGTACCCGGGCACTGTTCTGGCTGCTCCAGAGAGAGTCCTGATACGACTTGAGAGGGCCATATTTTGTTTTCTGTGGTCAGGGAAAACGGAGCTAGTCAGAAGAAAGATGGTGTACCAGGAATATAAGTACGGGGGTTTGGACCTTGTACACATTCCCTCGAAGCTCCGTTTTCTCCTTGCCAGATGTGTTTTTAGTGCCGTCGAGAGCCAGTCGCCGTTCACATACTTTGTTCGTTATTGGGGGGGGGGGGGGGGGGTTAAAATTTCGTTGGTACTTCCACTTTCCTTTTTAGCAACTGTACCGCACAGCTGGAGGCCAACAAAGGCATATTACCATATGAGGGACACTTCGTATTATGTCAACAGTAGGGGACGTTTTGCAGTCCAGTGCAGGGGATTGTACCGGGCCATTTTTGATGACATGGTTGGACAGGTCCGACCCAACAACTATGTGTCGAGGCCGGAAGTGTGGCGTGTAGTCCACAGTAAGTCACTTGATTACCGCCGGCGAGACCTACTGTGGCAAATTGCACACGACGCCATTGTAACTAATCTCAAGCGCCTTCTGTGGCGTCTTGGAGATGGCATTTGCCCCCGCACTGGATGCACAAAGTGGGAGAGTGTGCCCCATGTGTTTTGGCAGTGTGGCTTTGTGGCCTTCCTCTGGGAATGGTTTCAAGTCCTGGCTGATCGCCTCACGTTCTCTAACACCTGGGCGGTCAGCCAGGACTACGCTTTGTATGGTCTGTTCAAACCCCGCCATGCAATACAAGTGTTCGCGGGATACTTACCTTTGTTTTGGCTCCATAAAGCTGGCCTATGGGATTGAGACCGATGTAATATTGTATTTAGAGGAGAGGGGAAGCCTGCGGACGTCGTCCTGGCATTGGTAAAAGCGGAGGTTAAGGTGAGGGTGGAGGCTGACTTCGTTCGTTTGCCAAGGTCGACGTTCAGCAGGCGGTGGGGTCCGCTTGTTTCGGTTCGGGCTGGCCGGGTGATTGTTAACTTACCTGTAAATAATGTTCAGTAATTAGCTCGGGTTCGGGGTGGTCGGGAGGGGGCTGAAATGTGGGTGTTGTGCGTGTTTGCACAGAAATTTTTGTTTGCCAGCCCATGTAAATGGGTATGTAAATGGTTCACGGTTACGTTTTCATCCATGTCCGGATTGGGTTTTGCGTTTGTCCTGTGCCCGTTTCTACGCACGTAAAAAGGCACTAGTGCTTTTTAAGTGCTTCGAAGGGACGGGGGCCCCCAACATACAAACAAAAAACAAAAACCCAAACCGGATCGGGACAGGAACATAAAGGCAAAAACCTATCCCACACACCACCACAATTCAAACCAGAAAAATTAATGTTCAATTACAACAATAGAACCACACACACAACCGACAACCCCAATGCCAGACAAACCACCCTCCCCCCGGCCACCCCAAACCAAACATCACTACACCACCACCAACGAAAGACACACACCACACCAAACCACCACCCAACAAAACAACCAAAAAAAAACCGAAAACACCAGACCAAGCAATCATCACAAAACTGGGCCCCAAGGGGACAACGAGGGGTCCGGGGCGGGCAGGGTCCACCTGCCACGAGTGGTCCGGGGTGGAGTCAACCCTGCTATATTTCACAGTATGTACACTATATACACAAAAACAAAAAACTGAAGCAAAAACTGGGCCCAAAATACAGGCGCACCTTGCCCAAGGGTGTCCCGGAGGCGAATTGTGGCAAAGGGTAACCTCATTATCCCACGGCTTTAACAAGCTCCACCCCCAACCGGGATGCAGTTTAAACGTTCCTACCCAGGACGACAGCGCAAACGAAAATACGTCTGCCTTCCATCGAGAAGGACTCTAGAACTGACTACCAGTTGTTTCATAGTGCTTTCCAAGTGCTTTTTAAGTGCACTCGAAAAAACGGCACATACAAACAAAAACTCAAAAACCGGATCGGGCAGAAAACCATTTAAATTTGCAAACTATTTTAACAAAACAACTAAATCAAAACAGAATCTTAAAGCACTAGTTCGTCCTTGTGTATCATGTCACCGTCCGGTGTTTTTGTTTCCGGAGCACGTAAGGAGCACCCATAGTTGCAAAAGCATTGTATGTGACTTTTCGATGCACTTAAATTTTTTTTTGTTTTTTTTTTTGTTGCAAAAGCATTGAACAGACTCAACCTGAACACTCTTCTGTTGATGTAAATGGGTATGTAAATAGTTTTGCCTAGTGAGATTGTAAATAGTCCTATGTAACTAGTTTGGGTTCGGGGTTTTTTACGTGCTAGAAACGGACACGGCCAGACCGGCGAAAGGATCACTACATACGGCCAACAACCAAAAAAATCCGAACACCAAACAACACAAAACAAACTAAAAATCGCCCAAAACAACAACCAGACCGAATCCACTTGGACCAGCGAGGACACTCCAGCTCCGGTACGGGCTTCTTGGAGCCTTTGTTTACTCACACAACAGAAACCACCACCACCCCCACCACCAACGACCCAACAACACAATCTCAAAACAACACACGCCCAAAGGCAACAAACACACCCAAGGCAACAACACACCCCAAGGCAACCACAGCGCTGGGGGACATGGGGTAGGGGGGTCCACTTGTTACACCCAAATCACTATTTACAGTTTACTTACAGTATATACAACTATATACACGTAACGAAAACAAAACTTCCCAAGAGAGATCGAACGAGCCCGGCGGGGATCGGGAACGTCCCACTCTCTTCGGGAACCCAAACTGAACTGGGCCAAAACAGGTGCCACCCTTGCCCAAGGGTGCCCCGGAGGCAGTTTGTGGCAAAGGGTAACCTCATTATCCTCCACGCTCAAACAAGCTCCACAACCGGATGCAGTTTAAAGTCAGAACCAGTTTTGGGTTCGGGGTGGTTCTCTCCGACTTGTTTGTTGAGCTTTTTTTTGTACATAGTTATCGCCAGAAATTTTGTTTGCTACGGGGCAATTTGGAGAATTCTGTAAATAGTTTCACCTTTTGTATTTTTGTCCGGTCAGGTTTAAGTTTCTTCCTTTGTTTCTTCGTGCCCGTTTCTACGTACGTAAAAAGCTAGCTGTACATAGTTATCACAGACAAGTTTGGGGGGCTTTTTTAAGTGCATGGAAACGGCACATAAAAACAAAAAACAAAATCACAGACATTTTGTTTGCTAGCGGCAATGTACAGAATTCTGTAAATAGTATCAGAGTTATGTTTTTGTACCGGTCCAGGTTTAAGTTCTACTTTGTTTTCCTCGTAACCGTTTCTACGTACGTAAAAAGCTTCTCAAGAGCCAGATGGCTCTTTTCGAATCATCAGTTTGAAGAATGTCAAATGAAAGTGTTAAGTATTACCATTTCAGAATGGTCTCTTTGCAGGAGGTGTCAGTTTTTCAGGTCTTCGACGAGAGCCAGAACGTGTTTTCGTCGAGCTCATCGTCGTTTTATCCGTGCTCAACTTGTATCACTGTGTGATAGCTGTACATATATATTGCGATTGTGTATAAAACACCTATAGCGTGCTTGTTGTTTTAGGTTGATAAGTAGGTCTGGTCGTGTTCCATTTGTTTGCGACCGACGCCTTAATTCTGTGTTGCTTTGTGTTTTTTGTTCTTCCATCCTAATTTTTTTTGTCCCTGTTAAAAACAACTAGTTCTGAGGTTTTTTTTTCCTTTTTATCCCGTGGCCTCGAGCCACACAACTGACTGCTTACGGGCACCGGAGGTCATTAGGGAGGTCCTGGGTAGGACTTTAGACTGCATCCGGTTGTGGAGTTGGTTTAAAACGTGGGAGTAATGAGGTTCAACCCTTTAGGCCACAACTGCCTCCGGGGCACCCTTGGGCAAGGTGCACCTGTATTTGCCCCGGTGCTTTTTAAGTGCTGTTTGCTTTGGGCGTAGTGTTGGCCCTTCGGGCGTGTGTGTTGCCTTTTGGCGGTAGTGTTGCCTTCGGGCGTGGTGTTATGCCTTCGGGCGTGGTGTTGCCTTCGGGCGTGGTGTTGCCTTCGGGCGTGGTGTTGCCTTCGGGCGTGGTTGTGTGCCGTCGGGCAGTGGTGTTGCCGTTCGGGCGTGGTGTTGTCTTTGGGTTGTGTGGTGGATTTGGGTGTGTGGTCTTTTTGTGGGGGAGGTTGGTACTGTGGGGTATCTGCTGGGTTGTTGTCCCAGGGGTGTGTGTGGGTTGCTATTGTTGTAGTGGGTATGAACCATATTTTTCTGTTTGATTTGGTGGTGTTGATAGTTTGCCTTTAGTTCCTGTCCGTTGCCGGTTTGGGTTTTGTTTGTTGTAAAATGTGCCGTTTCGATGCACTTAAAGCCCCCCCCGCCCGGATTTCTGATAGCCAAGTGTTAAACGCTTGGAGTTTTCGTCCGTGGCGAGCGTCCCCTCTCCCCCGCAGGCGTTTTTACTGTGGTAAGATAATTGGGATACAAGTTAAAGAGATAGAGGAGTTGCTGGTTGAGAGGGGGAGTGCGTGCTTGCTGTCGGCGCGTGCTTGCTCGTCCGTATGGAGCCTAAAGTTCAGGTCTTATGCTGCCCGTGGTTAAAGTGTGTCTTGCCTGAAGGGGTCAAGGGGCTCACTGTCACCCCATATGATCCGCTCTGTGGCGGTGAACAGTGTTATAACCTGAATTTTGAGGTCACCACCCTGGTTGCGGGTTCTGAGCCAATACGGAACTGGTCCTCTGACAATGCGTGGTGCAAATTGGTTCCGGGCTGTTGCCGTCATATTTATGGAAAGAGCAGTGCCGTATGGAATTTGACGGGACATTCCGTCCTTCCTCTTCAATGGGGGTTCGAGGCCCACATAAGGTGTACTTCGGCAGCTCCCCGCACCTGTTTCAAGTGTGGGCAAGAGGGGACTCGAAGCCAGGTCTTGTCCAACAGACGTTTTGGCCAAGTGCCTGCAGAGTGGGCATGACAAGGCAGAGTGTCCCAACGGGTGCGGTGCACCTTGTGGTGAGGAGGGCATGTCTCTGGTGCGTGCCCCACATCGTACTCTGCCCATCTGCGGATGTGGAGCAGGCACCTGAACCGCTCGCAAGCGGCCCAGAATATTCCACTGATGGAATTGGAGGAGGCAGCACAAAAGTAGAAAAGGATTCCTTGCCTCGAAGGCGTGTGAGGGGGGTACGTGGCTCCCAAGTCGACTCGTCCTCACCATCCTCCCCATCACACCAGTGGAACTGATAGGATGTCAGTGATGAGGACCTACAGCTCTCCTCCACTCCGGTCTGCGCTATTTCAATGGTGGGTCCTGCTCAATAGCCTCCTCCAAGGATCCACCTTCCGGGTAGGGCTGGTTTGATTTATGTGAGGACAATGAAGGCCTTCGTTGAAGAGTCGCCTACAGCTGGGTGTTTAGACCAGGGGGTTCACCTTTCTGCAAGACCCCCTCCCCGCAGGGGGGGGGGGGAGGAGGGAAAAGAAAAAGAAAAAAAAGACGAGGAAGTAAGAAAAAGAAAAGAAAAAAAAAAACAAAAAAGAAGAAAAAAAAGAGGAAAAGAGGGGAAAGGAAAGAAAAAGAGAGGGGGGGGGGAAGAAAAGAGGAGAGAGGGGGGGGGGGAAGGGAAGGGGAGGACGGGGGGGGAGGGAGGAGGGAGAAAGAGAAAAAGAGGGGACAGAGGTTTTTTTTATTATTTTTTTGGCTTAGTGTCCGTAACAACCGAAATATTTCTTAAAAATCAGGGCCTGTAACTATGGTGCATAGGATTATTTAGCAACTTAGTACATAAGCAGTTTAACCACGCAGTTTCCCTTTCAGGCCCCAAATAAATCCCAACATGTAAAGAACTAAATGCTAGTTCATGCACGGAAGGTCAATAACCTGAGCTTACGTATAATGAAGATTAGTCTGAACTATTAGCAAATGCTTCTGGTACCGTCAATGCCACAAATAGCATTATCAATCAATCCTAACTGTATCCCTTGATGTAAAGATACCTATCACATTAAACAGGGCATTACTGTATTGTTAAAGATATACAAGACTACTTGCATAAGTAATCTCAAATCAACATCAGATTAATCACAATTGTACATCTATCCTTATTTTGTGTCGGGAGGGAGGGGGAAGAGCTACATTTATTTCCCATGGATATGAATAGTATGCAAGAACGGTTCATATCTCACTTCATCAGCAATGAACAGATATATACCCCAACCCCTGATGAAAAGACACGCACAAACGAAAAATACAACAGAACATGCTTTTACAACACAACTTTTTTTCCATCAAAGTTGTCATGCTATAATATACCCTATGCTACAAATGTGAAGAACTAATCTTTTTTTTCTCTTTGGGATTCTGGTCCGTAAGATGCAAGGTGCTCGTAAACTTTCAAGTCTACAACAGGTCTGTAATCATGAAAGAAACGAAGTTCCTATTTACGAATTGTAGACTCAAGTAAATGACTTTTTGGCCAGGTATAGGTGTCATTTTAAGCAACCAAAATGTAGAAAAGAGCAAAGTTTTTGATACCTAGCAGATGAGAGGATCCATAACTTAATGAACATTAATTGTCATAGCTCTCACGAGCCTTCAATAAATCAAGGCAGGTGGAAACTCACATGTATGCATCAAATGGCAAAATTGCTGTTTATAAGAAAGGGTCAATGTTGACTGCTCAAAATTTATTGAAATTGATGCACCCTCAAAGCCATGGTGACTATAGTCTAGCACAATTTAAACCACCAAAGACAGCTGAAATGTACAATTCCAAAAGAAAGAATATTGAGAGATCAGCTCACAGTGAAGTATAAAGGTGCACTCTGACTGAAATCTAAACCATCTTCTTTGGTGTGTGAGAATCAAACTGTTAACCAATAATTCCAGTAAATTGTCAAAACATGTTTTACCTAGGCTCTTAACAAAATTTTGCAGGTTTCCGAAAGTTTTATTCATTTTCTTTGTACATTAGTTTTCAACATTCATATCTTCAATTTTCAGTCACAGTATGACTGAAATCTCTTTACAGAGACAGCAGATTCACTATAAACTGCAAACAATCATTGCCAAGGTTTTAACTGATGTATTCAGAACAAACTCCTTAATCATCGTTCTATCAGCTGCAATCTCCGAAACTACTTGGTTGATCCAAGAACAGGTTACATGCTGTGAAAAACTCTGATCACTGGACATGTGTATTACTAGAAGCATTTTTACCTCTGTTTGAGAGCTTAGCATAGCTAAAAAAAGCATAACAAACTGGTTAAAATAGTCCGGTAAATTACTTGGGGCAATCTTTCCCTCAAAGTTGTTAATTTTCAGCATAAGGAAACTTTTCATAATGCTTGACGAAATACAACTATTTTTACAGCCAACATCACGCGGCTTAATCTACCCATCTAACAAGGTCACAAACGTAACTGGTTTTGAAGAGAAGAAGACCACTATACTAATGCCTAGTAACAAACAGGCGATAAAGCTTTGCATAGTCTCTCCATTGATATTTAATTTCTTGTATGAGTCCATTCATCTGGCAGATTTCCATATTATGACGGCTATATGCACATATGTCATTCCAAATGTAATACAGACCATTACATTTTCAAACTTCGACATCTGATAATGAATGCCAGAGCAAAACACAGTGAATGGGGGGATGGATATCATCATTCATTTTCAAGATTTGTGAGTGCCCTGGTAAAAGTGCATGAATAGAGCCATGTTTCAAATGCATGGTATCAATTCATGCATACCTTTCTTCTCCTCTTTGACAGGAATACATCATAGACAAACTCGTGAAATACTGAAAAAGAAAACACATCTGGAAGGACTTCCTTTGACGCTAAAACTGTACAAGAAAGGTCGGACGATCATTCAGACAAAGCTTAACATAGAAATGTAATACTCTGGTTGTTTGGGTGGTTTCCCTTCAAACGAAAAACACATTTGAAGACGATCTTGATCACATATTCCGCACATTTTATAATAGATACAAATAAGCAGTTGAGCATAGATTTTTGAAATGAATGCTGTGCAGGAATTGCATTTTCCTTCATGACTCCAGTGACAAAGTTTCACTCGACTGGACCGATCGAGACATTCTTAATTTTCCACTTCCAAACGTTCCATCATTCCTAGAGACCTAGACATTTCTGGGATCATGTTTCGTTCTTATTGGGTCCTTATTGAACATCTGGTCATACAGCTGCTCCATACGTAAGAACTTGCAGGCAGGAAGCAGTCGAATGCTAATACACTTTACTCTGCAGTCTGTCCTTGCTGATCTCACTGGTCCAGCATGGCACTAGGTCCTACCCATTATCTATATGGAGGTTGTCATGATGACACGACAAATTAATTACCTTGAGTGTACAAGGATCACCAAGGTATTCTGGCTCCAGACCCTCCGCTGTTCACATCTGGATTCTTGTGGATATCTTCAGTGGTACAGATATTACTCTCTCTGTACCATTTGTACATGGCTCATATCAAGATGAAACCTTGTTAAACAGTATACTCTTTTGCCTTATGGTTGATTTTCTGTAATTGGTTGCATTGCCAGGATGGTAAATAACTAAACGATGGCCCTGGATGTTCCTATATCCCACAACAGGGTACCTATCTAAGGATTCTCTCTAGTATTATTGAGAACTCTACGCTGACTTTATTTCTACCCATCACTTATCTTATTTGGTGCTTACCTTAGGATTTTTTGATCTATTAATCCAAACGCAATCGCCAACTGCATAAATTTCAGCTTGGACGGGAAGATCGAGGCCTCACACTCGATACGGGGTAGACCAAAACGTCTCTTGCTGGTCATCTGTGTCTACACATGTTATTCTAAGCTAGGCTGCCCAGGTCAATTTAGAATTATTTTTTGCCATTTCCAACACAACTTATTCACACTATGAATTTTAGGAGTCTACCTGTTTCATGGATCGTACCAAAAAGAAGTACATGAATTCTGATGCTCAATCCTGTCTCTCCTCCATGATAAATCCTTCTTCCGAAAGCAATGCTGGGAAATCCTCACCTGTGACTGCTCCAAGACAGTGGCTTTACTTGCGCAAAAGCTGGATTCAAAGGGCTAATGGATCATTGAAACCAAGGCAGTTCACAGAAACAGGGTGGTTCTCTTAAACAAGTCAGACAGGGACTAACCTGGGTTTGACATGATCTACATTTAATTGTTAAATAAAAAGCAAATTAAGGTGAGAGTTTAATCATCTGTGTTGTCGTTCTGTCTTTTTTTAGAATGACTAGATAAAAATGTAGGGTCATTGCGATCATTTAAATATTTTAAAAAGATCAGGGTCATATTTGTACTGTGAAGGCTAAGTATTCTGAGAGAATCTGTCATTTGATGTCATCTAATCACTTATCATACTTAGATGAGCATATGTTATGACTTACAACTCATTCTTTGATAAAACTTGCATTTACCATTTACCTATAGTTGTACTATAAACGAATCTTGGAAGTTAGACACAGGTGCTAACAATAACTTTGTTTTAGATTCATGAACAGAACATTGACTTACACAACTTTTTCTCAAAGTCTCAACTAGGTTCTACTTATGGTGCCAAGGTGAAATTGCAGTCAGCTTATCATTATCTGCAGATCATACATAGCACGCAGATTGCCTAAAGGAGGCAGGGGCCTTATGCCTCTGAGCAGTCCATTTCTGAAGCTAGTTGAACTTCTGAAATGAAGTTTTTGGAGGAAACCTAGCACTTAGGTTGAAACCTCCCCTGTGCAAACATGGAACACCGTATTAGTTGGACAGTTTAATACGACACTTACAGGGAATGTCCATGTTTTATTGTGTGTGGTTTGTTCTAGTTCATCGTCACCCATTCGATTTTGTAATCCGTTATCCAAAGGTTGCATGAAGGATTTTATGGTTATGTTTAATTTTTCTGCAAAAAGACTCACAGGTCATACGTGCAAAACAGACCGATAAATCAAACTACAAGGCTGTGTAACTGGCATTACAAAGGCCTTTTAACGAAACATTTTTAAACCTTTGTAACTTTTGGAATCCAAAAAAAAAAAGACAATTTAACCGCTGTTACACAATTTTGGGCAAGCAACTTCTGCATTTACTTTTTCAAAACGATATTTACCCCGTAGTAAAGCTGAACTGTGGCAATTTATTAAATTAAGATAATAAAACAGTTCAAACAAAAATGACATATCAAAGATGTTTAATCAATGGATTGGTCGACTTACCAGTTAAACGCCATGTGAACCGGCACAGTCCTATATGTGGCCAGATATTAAGATTTTTGCTCATGATTTTATTTCCACATATCAACACTGGTTGGAACACTACCAAATTTGACTTAAAGTAATGAAGCAGCACAAATGGAGATTGCTCTCGACCTGACCCAGCATGTGAACCCCTCTGATTGTCTTAAATTGAAGGCTTAAGGTCATATAATATGTACCGGACTTCCATGGATCAACCTCCTGAGCAAGCAAAATACACCATTCATAACTCCAGATCATGCTTCCTATGAGTCCTGTCTACAAAGGCAAATTAAGCAATGGGCCCATTGACTACCCAAGAGGAACCTGTGTCTTGTAAAGGCAACCCATGATTTCTCACATAGTGACTCAACATTACATACCAATGTGATTACACGAACTACCTCATGGACAAAACATCATAAAAGGTGATAATTCGTGGGCCTCTAGTTTATACCTAAGTATGCTTTAATCGATACTTCAAGGGATACTTTAGTGAAAAAGTGGCCCCTGGGGAAATTCTCGAGTTATTTTCACCTGCGCTTGTCTAACCACAGGGAGCTGTGCAGCTCCCTGGTCTAACTACCCCTTTCAGCCATTATTTTTGATGGCATAAAAACGGAGTTGTGCAATGTCAGTATGGACGAAAACCACTCACAGTAGTAATGAAGTGTGGACATCATAAAACTTATATAATAACAAGTTAAAAGCAGTGAGCGTCAATCTTTTACACAATTTTTTCCCCTCAAACTTACTCAACAGCTTATTAAAGGAATACATAATGGAATATGATTGCCACTATCAATAGAATCTTAATGTACAGTGGCAAGTTATAAAGTGTATTGTTTTTGTTTTGTTTTTTGGGTAGAAAACCAACTATAGGCAGAGAATAGACGTAAGGCGCAATAATCCAGTCCCCAAAAAGGTCCTACAGTCCTATCTCTATAGCATATTAGGAATATGATCATACCCCCAACAGTAAAACCCCATTCTATCCAAATACACAATGGACCAAAGGTAGTTGGAATCAAGGAAAAATTCACACAAACCAGAGATTTCAATTAAGTTTTTGGGGCATCTGGAGAAGATATCTGAAATATAAATTGTGGTCGTGTAAATGTCGCAAAGAACGGGAGACACATGGTAGCTGCTTCCAAGCAGAACCAACTGGCAGATGTTTCTTATAAGGTTTACTGTCACTTAAGTTTACAAAACAATCCCTTAGCCTAAAAAAAACTTTTCTAGATAAAAGTGAACTAAGGCCTTACACATCTTAAAGAACAAAATGCAGTCAACCCAAATCAAGTGGATATATGCCTGTCAGTCTTGTTCAATCAAGATGGCCTATTTTGATGATGTGACAATTTTTTTTGTGTAGGGATATATGAAATATCCATAGAATTTCTCCTTGCTTTACCTATTGTTTGTAATGTTTGTTTTAAAAAGTCTTCAAAATTTTTTTGTAATGCATAAGAGGAGTTTGCAAGAGTTTGTGATTTTTTCAAAGAAGATTTGGGGCACTGCAAATTTCCCTTTAAAAGTAAATATATGTTGGGGTTCAAGCCTAACCCAATCATGACATAGCAGGGGTTTCAAACCAAAGGCGTACAAATTTTTCTTAAAAAATTTCCAAAGAGTTAAAAATTGTTTTTTACACAAAGATGTTGCGTGTTTTTCCCTCCGACATCTGGCCTTGACTGTTAAAACCTGACAAAAATTACTGTATTTCTGCTGAAACTTCTATTGGGGTTTTGCCTTTTATGCACTGAAACTTGGGGGATGCAACCTCAGTTGTGTTGAATATTAGTTTGGTAAAATCAAAAAGGCCAGTCGGGTAAATAGGGTTTCTGAAAACAGGGGTTTTCTATATATACCATTGGTGACAGCCACTTGAATGACAACTCAAAACCAAAAGCAAAAATGCATTGTGGTTTCGATGAATATGCACTTTAAAATGTAATCCCCAAAAAAAGCTAAAAATTCCTTTTCTTTAGTTTTGGTTAATGGGATCTTAAAGTGGGAAAAAATTCATTTTATGTTCATATTTGACCTTGGGATTCTCAGGAATTTTTACTTAAAGGGCCCCTTTGGGTTTGCTGGTTCTTATTTCTGACAAAAACCAAGGGTTTTTTTGATAGATTAAAGCCAAAAACCATGGGAAGTATTTAAATCTTCCAACTTGACTACTTGAACAAGGTTTTCAAGTTTGAAATCAGATGACCTTTTACCCCACCTAAAAAAAGGGGACTTCCCCTTTACCAAAGCACCCCGGTACTATGTATAAAAATTTTTACAAGCTTTCCCACCTTGCAAAAATCATTTAACAAGCTTTTTTAGAGGTTGACCCCCCGTGGACCCTTGCCTTTAACCCCCACCAAAAATATATGGGTTTCCCCCTCGACATTAAGCTCCCCATACTACTTATGAAAAACTTCCATACTTCCACCAGATACCGTTAAAAGGTTTTCAGACTTTGACCACTTTGGTAACCCCCAAAAACCTTTTACCCCCCAAAAAAAAAAATAGCTTGTACCTCTGAAGATTATGCATCCTATCTAGTATGATATTTCCAAACTTCCTACCTTTAGATATCGTGTAAACAAGGTTTTTTAGAGTTTGACCCCCGGTGCCCCAAAAGCCTTTGACCTCCACCAAAAACAAAAAAGGGTTTTTCCCCCTACAT